>JAXQQM020089189.1:0-35106 GCA_034641835.2 Pinus albicaulis
TATTGATGAGGTACATGATAGTTAGTATGATTCTTTCGTCGTAAAAGATCACTTTAGCTATGCATATCAAGTAGCCCTAACATCAAGTATGATTGCAAAATATCCTTAATTTTGCTGCATAAAATTAGATCTAAGCATAAAAGATATTAAGCAGATAAGATATAAAATAGCTCCATGCATCCAATGAACAAGACAAGAACAATGTATAAAAAGAATCTTATATTATATTAAAGAATGGGGCACCTGAGAGGAAAACAAGAAAGGTGTTTTCTAGTTCTCCTCAGTGGGATGGGTTCTTGGAAGTCCTCAGTGTTTCAGATCTAAAATTCTTCTCTTTGGTTAATGTGGAAAACCCTAACAAACATGGAACTCAATGGGAGTTCAAAATGCAAACAAATGGAAATGGTGACCAAGAGTAGATCTAGTGTGATCTAATGCAATGGAGGTGACTAATGAATGGGGAAAACCCTTCTATTTATAAAAAAATATTGGGGTGTTCTAGAACTTGGTGCATGAATAAAATATTATTAATCACATTCTAGAATCACCCTTTAGGAATATTTTATTATATTTGTTGGAGGGAAAAGGGTTTTTGACTTGGGTCAATTTCTTTATTTATAAATAACAAATAAATAAATGATTTATTTATTATTTAAGGGAGATGAGGGGAATATAATTAAATAAATAATGGTTTATTTAATTATTTAAAAATGATTTATTCAAATTTAACTAGGAATAATATTTAAATAGTGATTTAAATAACTTATTCTTAGGAAATAATTAAATAAATAATGATTTATTTAATTGATTACCTTGTTTTGGGTTAAATATGACCAAGAAATGTAAACAAATGTGGTGAAAGCAATTTTACTTGGGGTAAAATTGGTCTTACATGGTGTACTTGGGTTCATCTAACAATAATGGGTTAGATGACCAAAAAATGGTGTAACAGATTGCCCCCCAACGTACGAGTGTTAGGAGCAAATCGTATGACCGAAGTACGTTGTAAGAACTTAAGCATTAGACAGTAAGATAGAAATGAAAGAGAGGAATGTAAGGTAATCTAAAGTGGTGGAGGACTAGACCCAGAGGAGACGAGACTTACAGGTGCAACAAGTCTCAAGTGTATGATGTGGTACCAATGTGAAAGGCGGCGGGGAAGGCATACCTATGCCCGCCGAGACAATAGTACAAAGGATAAGGCGCCCGGAAAACCACGGAACACAATAGTAAAGCCATTGCTGGCCTAAACATGAGCCAAAAAACAAGAAGGATGAATCCCACATACATGCTATGCCTGGAATAATCGTCAGGACTTATACAATAGTTTTGTAGTACATGAGATATAAATACACCCAAATGCCCCCTACACACGGGGAAGGGCTCGCGAAATCGGACCGACACGTGCAAATCGAAGAGGTGCTGCAAGCGATTGAGGCTGATATCATCAAAGGAGAGGAGCTGCATCAAGGGATGGAATGAAGAAGTCATTCAGGTATGTGGGGGGCTACCTGCAGGGCCACCCCCTCATGAGGGCTGAGACATCTCACACACACCCGGGTATCACCAATAGCTGCTGCTGCATCAATGAACCATCAAGTATGTAGATCGCGATCGGGTTGAAAAGAGCTCGAACCAAGGTACACTGCCCCCTAGACCTGACGTCTGAAGTAAATGGGTTGATGTCGACAGAAGTAGGTTCGACATAGGTGAGGTAGTAAGGGAATCTCAATTAAGGCACGAGAGAAAATAGTGGAGCGACGCACAGACGTAACTAAGGATGATGATGAAATGAGGGATGGTGCCAATGGGGACCATAAAAATCATGAGTACAAACTAGTAACTCATGATGGAAATTATCACGAACGGAGATGAGTGTGTGGGCAAAGTGGTGCCCCCCACTGAACTGTGGTGTAAGTGAGAAAATCCGATCTTAAGGGGATGTGAGGGAAGACTTCGTGGATAGCGGGTGTCCTGGTGAAGTAGCGAAATGTGAAAACAAATATATGCGGGCTATCTACAAGAAAATAAAACGTGCATTTCGAGTGGGAAATGCTAGGGGTAATATTTCTTGAGATAGAGTGTGTTTCGAGGATTAGGAAGGGGGTGGCCTTCAAAGTCCTCTAAAAGATAGGCCCCCTTCCCAAGGTCTTTACTGATAATGTAAGGACCGAGCCATAGTGAGTCGAACTTCCCATGACCAAGGGTATCATGGGCTTGGTCATAGACTAGAACAAGGTCACCTTCGTGAAATTGGCGAGGGTGTAATTTTCTGTCATACTGAGCTTTGGTGCACTTTTTGGCCACTTCAAGAGTTTGCAATGCAACATGACGGTCTTCAGAGGCACGCTCGAGCAGGATAATTCATTGTTCTAGAGGTTAGGTATCAGGGAGGAGTTCGACGGCCAGGTGAAGGGAAGGGATTTCACACTCGATTGGTAGGACTGCCTCCTCACCGAAGACAAGGTGGAAAGGACTGAAACCAGTGGCAGTTTTAACCGAAGTTCGATAAGCCCAAAAGGCAGGGAAGAGCATAAGGTGCCAATTGTTTTTGTGCTTATTCATCGTTCTTTGAAGCATGGTCTTAAGAATTTTGTTGACCGCTTCAACTTGGCCATTACCTTGGGGGTAATAGGAAGATGAATATTGGTGCTCAAAACCCAAGAGTGAGGATAGCTCATGCCAGATCTCATCTTTGAAATGTCGGCCATGGTCAGAGACTAACTGTTTTGGAACTCCGAATCGAGTGATGACATGGTTAAAGAAAAAGAGGGCTGCGGTGGCTGCCGTATTGTTGAATGTCGGCATAGCTTCAGCCCATTTGGTGAAATAGTCAACTGCCACGATGATGTATTTGTGGTTACCGGTGGAGGGAGGTCGACATTCCATAAAGTCAATGGCCCATTTGCAAAAAGGGCCAGCTGTGATGACAGGATGGAGGGGAGCGGGAGGAGCTCGCACCTTGGGGGCGAAATGTTGGCAATTGGAATAGTTTTTGACTACTTCAATGCAATCACTGAAGAGAGAAGGCCAAAAATACCCAGCATGCATGATTTTTTGGGCGGTGGCAAGGCCGGAAAGGTGGCCCCCACAAGCACCGCTATGGCAGGCGTTGAGGACTTGTTCAGCTTCAGCGTGTGTGAGGCAACGACGAAGGATAGTATCTACTCCACGACGATAAAGGTCGTCGCCGATTAGAAGGTAGCGAGAGGCTTGGTGTCGGATGTGTCGTCAGGCAGCGCGATCAAGATGAAGGGTGAACTTTTGGGTTCGCAGGTAATTAAGGATATCACCGTACCAAGGATCATCAGTGGTGATGGAAAATAAATGTTCATAAGGAAGAGCATCATTAATAGGAGTGTCTTGTGTCCCGGTAGGAAAATCAGAAATGAGTTCAGCGAGGGCTAAACCTTTCTTACTTTTTGGGGTGACAAATTCAAGGTCAAATTCTTGGAGAATAATGACCCAACGAGTGTACTTCCCACTGAGGATGCGTCGACTCAATAGGAAAGCCATGGGGTTGGAATCAGTCACAACCTTGGTGGAACGTAGGAGGATATAATGACGCAGTTTTTGGACCGAGAACACAACAGCTAGTGCTAACTTTTCTTCATGTGAGTAGGACACAGGTGGGCCAGCAAGGTTTTTACTGACATAATAGATCACATGCTCGAGGCCGTTATCATCTTCTTGAATAAGGACACCAGCAACCGAATGGGTGGAAGCATAGATGTAAAGGATGAAATCTCAGTTAAAGTCAGGATGACGGATCAAGGGGGCAGAGGTGAGAGCATGCTTGAGGGCATCAAAATATTGTTGAGCGTAGGTATCCTATACAAAAAAAGTGTGGGAGTGAAGAAGTCGAAGGAAACCATGCGCGGTGGTCGCATAGTCTGGAACGAATCAACGAAGAAAATTAGCTTTTCCTTGGAGGCTTTGGAGTTGTCGTAAGGTTCGAGGGATAGGCAGTTCAAGAATGGCTTGAAATTTCAAAGGGTCAAGAGTTATCCCATCTTTAGATACGATGAAGCCGAGGAGACGACCGGCGGGAACACAGAAGACACATTTCAAAGGGTTAAGACGGATGTTATACTTGCGACAGTGGAGGAAAATGGTATGCAGATCATGGAGGTGTTGTGCCCAATGTTTATAACGCGCAGTAAGGTCATCTAAATAGGCGAGGATAATATGAGCTAAGTCATGGAAACAATAAGACATGGCTCGTTGAAAAGTGGCACCAGCGTTTTTAAGATCAAATGGCATGACTTTGTATGCAAAAGTGCCCCACGGCCTAATGAACGCGGTTTTAAGTTGATCAGTGCGACGGATAACGACTTGGTTGTATCCTGAGAAGCCATCCATAAAGGATAAGACCTCGTTCCCCGCACACTCATCAATGATTTGGTCAATAAATGGTGTGGGGAAGTTGTCTTTGGGACAAGCTTTGTTCAGATCTCTAAAGTCAGTGCAAACACGAATGGTGCCTTGTTTTTTGAGAACAGGAACTGGGTTGGACACCCAAGTGGTGTATTCAATGGGGTAAATAAAACCAGCTTGCCGAAGCTTATCGATTTCAGCTTTGATGGCTTCACGTCTAGATGGATGAATGGGTCTTAACTTTTGACGGACCGGAATGGAGTCAGGCCATGTGTCGATGTGGTGTTCGACAATGGCCGGATCGAGTCCTGGTATTTCTGAGTAGGACCAGGCGAAAACATCATATAATTCTTTGAAGAGTTTGGTGTAGACTTCAATTTCTTCTGGAGTGCAGTGGGCGCCCATGGTGATGTGTTCCTCGATACCTGGTTTGACAGAAATGTCTATTTCGATGGTAGGGGAGATGCTAGCCATATTGCCTTCTTCGAAAGCGTCAAGGGCAGGGATGGGGTTTTTGAACCAATCAACTTTATTGGGAATGAAGTCTTTGGATTCAAGAGCATATTGGTCATGTGATTGATGTGGTAGGAAGTATGCACGATGGTGCATATCATCCCATGGAAATTCAGGTTCGGTCATGGCTTCCATGATGTCTTCATCGGACTGGAAGAGGGGAATAGTGGATGACATAGGATGAGCCGAAGAGGTAGAAATATGAGATATCTGATGTTGAGGGGAAAGGCTTATGTTTGTGTCGATATGAGAAGTGACAGCGGGGTCAATAGATGAGTGGGTAGGCAAAACAGCGGGGGGCGGGGCTAAGGGGTTGGATGCCGGGGAACGCGGTGATGAGGCAAGGTAGGAAATAGTGGCGAAAGGTTCGGTCATGTCAGTGGACACGTGGTCGGGGGTTAAAAAAGGAGGACGGGCAAGCGCGACTTCGAATTGGCGGTAAGCGGCCAAAGAAGCACGATACTCATCAAGATGGGGGCAAAGGTGGGTATAATGCCCATGGAAGTCGCATAAAGAACAAGGGTGGTTGGTGCGCAAGTTTTTAAGTTTGGGAAGGGAACCAGGGAGGGTGACCTGGACCTTGGGAATATCAAATTCTGGAAACGTTTCATTGACCACGGTTTTGAGGTGTGGTAATTCAGGACAGGTATGGGTGGCGTGGCCGACAACGTCGCACAAGGCGCACTGGATGGGATGTTTTGGAAGGTGAGGAGGGGTGGAAGTTTTCAACGCTACCGTGTCCTTCGGTGCCCCCCTGTGAGATTTGCTATTGTGACCGGACATGGTTGTAATAGGAGGAGGTGCTGGGTGAGGAGATTGAGGTGGTGGAGCAGTGGAAGAGGTCATGGGTATTGGTTGAACCGGAGTCAAAGCAAGATACGGCTTGGGTTGACCAGGCAGGGTAGGGGCAGGGGGGCTTAGATACTAGATGGGTATACCCAAGGTCAAGTTGGGTAGGGAGAGGGTAGCCAAGATAGGGACGGAAGAAGCTCCAGGAGGGGGAGTGAGGAAAGGAATCTGACCAGCAGGAAAATGGCCAGGAGGGATGCGGCCGAGGGGATTGAAATCGGGCGGAATTGATCCAGTAGGGAGGGGAGATTCTGAAGGAAAAATACTGGCTAGCAGGGGCGAAGGGCTAGGAGACGGAGTAGTTGGGGAAAGTTGAGGTTACTGACTAGCCAAAGTGGGTCGTGTAAGGTCAGCCCAAGATGATTGCATCATGCAAACGCTTGCCAGGCTAGGGTCAGAGAGGGTAGGTGGGTCAAGAAAGGTGTCGAGCAAGGAGGAGTCTTTAAAGAGGCTGGGAGAGACACTGGGCCAAGACGTAGTGGCGGTGGAACTAGAGGGCTCAGGGGAAATCTGAGATTTGGGGGTACGATACGATAACTGGTCGATGGTGATGATTTTGCCGTTATGTGGGAAGAACATCTTGCGGTAAACTGCGGATGGGAAGACAAACATGGCATAGGTGTAACTACACCCAAAGAGGATGTTGTAGTCGAGAGGGGCATCGATCACTTCAATGTTGACACACACAATTTTTCCTGCAAGAGTAATAGGATAGCGGCGGAAGAGGCCGATGGGCTGGGAAGCATGGCCATCCCATGCACGAAGGGTGATTGTGGAAGGGGCCAACGCAGGAGATCCGAGTTTTTGCCAAACTGAAGCAGACATGACACAGGTAGATGCCTCGTCATCAATGATGCATCGAGCAATAGTGGCATTTTGGATTTGGACCGAGATTTGGAAAGCAACAGATGCAGGAAGAGGGGGATGGTCAAGTTGACGGGGATCGAAAACAATTAACTGGTCATCAGGAGGGTCGGCAACATTCAGGGAAATCTGATCAGAGGCAGCATTTCGACGTAATGGGCCCTTAGGAATTTGGGTATGAATCTTGGTGTTGGGTGGAGGAATTGGCAAGGGACCATTGGGTGTCGATAAAGGCTTATTAGGGCCCGAGGATGGGAACTCGGGGTTAGAAGGAACGGGAGACTGAGTTTGAAGGGAAGGATTGGTGGTGAGAGATTGGTCTGAGGCCATCATGAGGATCTGGTAATTAGAGGAACCAGAAGGAGAAGGTTGAGTGGGTTCCGGGTCATGAGGTGACTGGGTGGCCATGAGTCCTTGTTGAGGGGAAGGATCGAGAAACATAGCGGGTTGAGAGGTAGCCGTATGGGAAGGGATAGAAGGAGAAGAGTTTTGTCCCTGCACAGTGGCCTGAGACTCCCACATGTGCCGCATTTGTGGTAACCGGGGACAATCGTGAGTGTAATGACCGTAAACACCGCAACATGAACATGGCTTATTGGTGCGAAGTGGCCTATCTTGCTTGGGCTGAGAGATCTGAGGCTGGTCAGCAGTGTTAGAATAAATATGGGAAGGATTGGGTCGACGATTACCAGAAGCAGAGGGAGTGCCTTTCCTCTTTCGTTGCGAAGGAAGAGGAGGAGTTGCACCTGGCTGCGCAAATACGTGCCCTGGAGGGGGAAGTAAGTGCAACTGTGGGGGTGGGGGAGGCAAGGGAGCGAGAGGTCCAAATGCTGCTAGAGGAGCTCGACACTAGGGTCGTTGACAAGGGTAAGGGGAGAGTGGGTGGGGACACAGGAAAAGAGAGGGAAAATGAGGTGAGTATGCCAAAGCTCCGGACATGTTGGCTATGTTACCAGGATGGGGAAAGGTGGCCGGAGTGTCGGGACTCACGGAGGAACCATAGTATAAAGGTGAGCAGAGGTATGAGACATGGCTCCGCCATGATACGGCTTACAGAGCAGAGGTCCCGGAGTTTTTCAATTTTTAGTATGATTCCTTTCATTACAAAATCCCACTTAGCTATGCATATCAAGTAGCCCTAACATCAAGTATGGCTGCAAAATATCCTTAAGTTTGCTGCATAAAATTAGATCTAAGCATAAAAGATATTAAGCAGATAAGATATAAAATAGCTCCATGCATCCAATGAACAAGACAAGAACAATGTATAAAAAGAATCTTATATTATATTATATTAAAGAATGGGGCACCTGAGAGGAAAACAAGAAAGGTGTTTCCAGTTCTCCTCAGTGGGATGGGTTCTTGGAAGTCCTCAGTGTTTTAGATCTAAAATTCCTCTCTTTGGTTAATGTGGAAAACCCTAACAAACATGGAACTCATTGGGAGTTCAAAATGCAAACAAATGGAAATGGTGACCAAGAGTAGATCTAGTGTGATCTAATGCAATGGAGGTGACTAATGAATGGGGAAAACCCTTCTATTTATAACAAAATATTGGGGTGTTCTAGAACTTGGTGCATGAATAAAATATTATTAATCACATTCTAGAATCACTCTTTAGGAATATTTTATTATATTTGTTGGAGGGAAAAGGGTTTTTGACTTGGGTCCATTCCTTTATTTATAAATAACAAGTAAATAAATGATTTATTTATTATTTAAGGGAGATGAGGGGAATATAATTAAATAAATAATGGTTTATTTAATTATTTAAAAATGATTTAGTCAAATTTAACTGGGAATAGTATTTAAATAGTGATTTAAATAACTTATTCTTAGGAAATAATTAAATAAATAATGATTTATTTAATTGATTACCTTGTTTTGGGTTAAATATGACCAAGAAATGTAACCAAATGTGGTGAAAGCGATTTTACTTGGGG
Organism: Pinus albicaulis; assembly: GCA_034641835.2. NCBI lineage: Eukaryota > Viridiplantae > Streptophyta > Pinopsida > Pinales > Pinaceae > Pinus > Pinus albicaulis. Next base: position 8,547 of record JAXQQM020089189.1, read on the forward strand.
TAAAATTAGTCTTACATGGTGTACTTGGGTTCATGGGATGATAATGGGGTTAGATGAACAAAAAATGGAAGTTTTACGATAGTTGGTACCACTCTTAATTGTGCAAGATTTCCTCTAATTAGATCCATTTCTCCATCCTCACCTATAGGTGCTGGTGGATCATCTACTACTATTCCAGTGTTGTGAACCCTCTCTTGTTCTTCTTTTTCTTCCCGCTCATCATCTGAGAATACCTCTATGTAATGTGCCTTTCCAGCTATACATCTATGTCTAGGTTCCCAAGCTTCTTGGCATGTGAAGCAAATATTCCTCCTAAAATCTTTCCGGACATCATCATCAAGAGGTTTTTTATATTGGCTCTCCTTTGAAGGAGGAGCCTTCTCTTCTTTTCCCTTTGATGGAAAAGAAGGCTTATGCTGAAATGTTTTCTTTGCTTTTGGCAAGGCATATTGAAGGTCTCTAGCCCTTTCAATGGCATCTTGTATGGTAGTGGGCTTAGTATACTTAACCACCCATGAAGAGGTTCATCTAACCCATCAGTGTACATATACACCCTTCTTGCTACAGATAAATCAGGAACCATAACCGAAAGTCTTAAAAATTTAGAAATGTAAGTTTCTGGATTACCTGATTGTTTTAACATTGCAAGCCCCATGAATGGTGCTTCAGGATCTCTTCTATCAAATATTTCCACCAGCCTTCTAGTGAACTCTGAATATGCAGTTACAATGGCATGACCCAATGTAGACAAGCCATGGAACCACTAGTCATGTGCTTCACCCTCAAGGTGCAACGCTGCAATCTTAATGGCTTCCATTTCTCGAACTTTGTTCAACTGGAAGTAGATGTCAAGTTTATCTACCCATGATTTGGCAATTCACTTGAATGATCCATCAAAATTGGGTAAGAAAAATCTGCCCATAGTGTGGTGCCGATCAGGGTTCTGAATAAATCCACCACTTCTGTTGTGATACCTTGGTCTTCTATTTTCCTTGATTTGAAAAAACTATTGAAAATTAAAGTGTTACTTGAATCTCTGAGTTTGAGACTCATACTCCATAAAATAGTCTTCAAGTGATTCTTGCTCTTGAAACTCTTCATTTCCCACAACCAAGAATGTAGGCATTGTAGAGCATTGGGAAACTTGTGGTTGCTGCAATGGTTTATCATTCCAGTGATGAGACATGCCAGAGCCTTCACCATGATGAAATACTTTAGGGAATTCCCTTAATCTATCCATTCTCATCTCCTTGATCTCTCTAGCAGTGTCTTGCATGGCTCTAAGAAGGATCTTAGGGAACTCCTTCTCTTCATCTTCTCCTCCAGATAAAGGGGTTTTACCCTTGTCTTCTTTGTCATTTGTATAATCAAAATTTATGTGTCTTATTCTTTGATACCTCTTCTCTTTATCAGTAAGATTATCTCCTTCTTCAGTTGACATATTGGCTTTTCAAGATGCACAGGTTGTGCCAATATTATGCTATGATACCATTGTAATATTCCAAAATGGGAAAAGAAAGAATATAGTGGAAAATGCTGGGAAAATAGTGTAAATCATCATATAAAAGCAAGAGGCCAATATGAAGACCTTTCATATGTTATAACATCAACAAAATATGCATAAGAAATGGGCCATACGATTAAAGTATAAGCCTCCAATGGACAAAATACCTCAATATGAGGTGCTACAATTATATATAGAAGCAAGAAGACCCTTACAATGTTGTTTTATTATATTTTCTAGAAAAAATGATTATACATCAGATACAGGGCTGATATGTGCCTCAAAATATAGATCTATTTCAGATATGAGCACTTTACAACCTCCTTTGAAGAAGCCCTTAAGGGTTTTAAGCAAAACACCAAGTAAAAGTTGTAGATCTAAGATCTAAGGCTGTAAATATACTGCAAAATACAGATCTAGAAAGTGTGGCTGATCTAATATGATCAATAAAATAGCCTCCTCCAATAGATCCTCTAAGTGAAAGGAAGATCCCCTTCACTAGAAAATCAGCTCTCCAAATGGTGTGCCAAACCACCCTGCAACTCCTCCTATAGAAATAACGTAGATCTATAAGAAAATTGTGATATAGGGATGAATAACCAGTTGGCCTGATGCCAAGATCTGAAAGTGAGCTCAAAGCCCTTCAATACTTGTTATGTGGAATTATCGATTACCGATAAAACATTCTTCCCTCGATGTAGTGCTCATCTAGAACAACAGGTTAAATACTTTGCATCTACTTTTGCTAATAGTAAATAGACACACATAACAGATCAAAGAACTTACTTGGAGTCCAAGCGCTTCCTATTATCCTTCTATCGCTCTTGCTGTAGCTTAAAATATGAGCTATATCGCCAAAATATTTCTTGCAAATATGAACACTAAACAAGAAAAGATAACAATAATACAAATGTATATTCAAGTTATTCAGTTAAATCAATAAAACATGAACCATATACATCAGATAATAATTCATAATATGAAAGACCGAAGCTTATACAGATACACATGTGGGAAAGTAAGCAACAATCTTTATTAATGGATAGAATGGGAGGTTACAACCCAATTATTTATTTAGTGTCACCATCTCCAGCAACATCCCAGCCTCATCACAATGCACATCTCTCCAGTAGCATGTCACTCAAATTAATTCCTCAATTGAAATTCCACGAGCATTTCTCTACTCAATTTCTTCCTTATCAAACACTAGGATATGTGCTCAATTTATAGAGGAGTTGAATGTAGTTTTACAATAAATTAATTTCTAATACTAGGCAAGACATGTTCCTAGTATCAGAGGTATCAAATGGACACATGGATTCGAAGTTTGACACATGTGAACTCTTCTAGAAGGCACTGGCCAAGTGGAGATTCCAGAACAATGAGAATTTCGCTCCCAATGTGACCAACACACCCATGAATGTCAGGAAGTGCTTTGTAAAGCACCCTTGAATGGGGTTACTTGCATATGCAATGCACTTAGTCCCTTTGGAGGCAACATTGGTGAGCTCTCATATGATATAATATAAAATTCAGCTCTTGGAAACCTTTGCAATGAAAGTCATGGATGATTTGTCTTGTTCTTTGTCTTAGGGCATGTAACAACTGAAATGATATGGGATGATAGACCCTATTCATTGGTTCTATAGATGATGTCCAGTTAACCAGGTCATTGGAAATGGTGCCCAAATTGACCTATAACAATTCCCCCCTAAAGCATGAAGTCAGAATAATAATAACAATATTTTGATTGAGATTCTTTACACTGTGATGGGCTGGAGATGAAGCAGAGTGGAAACTTGCATCAATCTTACAATACATTACATCATGATATATCCTCTTGATCATAAATTTCTGAGGGAAGGCATTCCCATGTTTAGCACATAAACTATCTAATAACATGAAAAATAGTGCAGAAAGTTGTCTTCATTGGAATGTTTCCCAATGCAGACATGCCTACAGATATAGGCCCATGTGATGACAATTTGTATGTAAGGTCATCGTACAGATGATGTGTATTACAATCTTGAAATCATAGCCCAGATGGCTGAAACTATATCTGGGGTCTTCTTATCTCGTTCACTCGATCATTCAGGTACAATTCTAGCCATGCGAATATATGATTTGTAGTTAAACATGGAAAGACATCATTTGATTGCGAGCCAATGATGTGAGCTGTTAACAAACACGAGAGATTCACCTTGATTTCAATGGCTCTCAAGATACTGCAGTACATTTCGTTAGGCGTGAATAGATGATTTGATGTCGAATGCCAAACAAAATCTTTTGGTCAAAAGTCCGGAAGCGAGGATCTTGTCAATGCTGTAACAAGCCTCATGGTACTGGAATATGATGTTTCTAAGTGAACTTCCTGGATAATGATTTGTCATCGACAGGAATCCACCTTATTGCGAAATGAGAGTTATTTATTTCGGAGACAAAGGTATGACTTGATATAGCAATGTTTAGGGATGACCGTCATGAGAATGAAGGTTTATGAGTATTGCAGAAGGATGAGTATTCACTGGATGGCTTCTCTTGAACATATCGACGACACTGAGATGAGTTGGAAGCATTGACCTAAAACAGAAGTGAAGGTATGATGAACCATAGGTATGAATGAACTGTCAAGAATATTACCCAACCCAAACAGTCACGGTGATGGAGTGAAGTGTCATGTTCAAGACGACCTACTACCGTAAAAATTTCTATTCACTTTCCCAAATTTTCTCCGGTCATTTGTCGACTAGTACCTCTTTATTTTTTAACAATATTGAGGAGGACAACATATGCTTGATCTATAATTCAACCCTTCGGGTGAATAATGTATCTCTATTTAATAATTTAACGAGTCTAGTGATGAATGAAGCTTGATTCTTGCCATGATTGACAAGCCCATCACTATTTTATGTTTTAACGAGCTTAACGACAGTGATATCCCGGTCCTTTTTCATATTTAGAGAGTTTGAAAAAGAGGATGAAAGAAAACTCTGTAAGTGTTTTTTCATAAAGTTGTCGCTCAGATCCAAAAAAGTGTAAAATAATATCTGACAGAACCTCTTTAGTCATGTTTGACCAAGGTATTCCTTTTTCGTAAATAATTTATCTCATTCCAGAAAAGGGTTAAACTTATACTGAGTAGATATCAATTTATTTACTTTTACGAGCTCGAAAAGACAAGTGCTCGACAATATTTTCACATCATAGGAGTCTAAAAAGAGCTGAAAGAATATTTCAGAGGTTCCTTTTTCGCTGTTATCGAAGCTCGAAAAAGAGATAAAAGTGCGCTTCAAATCCTTTTTGGTTTTTAACAAAGCTTGAAAAATAAGGAGGAAAAGTATGCTTTCTAGTCAAATCATTCTCGAAATAAATTTGCACGACTAATCTGTTCATCAGTTGTAAGACCTGTTCAGAACAACATCAAATGGATTAAAAATGCCCGTTTCATGATAAAAACATAATAAAACCATAGTCATAGTAATAAATATCATTTGAAAACAATTAAATGACTATTAAAAAGAGTTTTACTATTCATTTTTACCATTCCATAGTTACCATTTTCATTTTGGAGCTTTGAACCTAATTTTTCCCCTGAACTTCAGCTGCTGATTGCGATAATTTCTGTGGATGGATTTCATTGCCATTTGATCCAGGTTAGTGATATGAACCCTCTCTTTCCTTTAGTAATCATTTCAGTTCCTTTCAGTGCAAATTTTTAGGGTTTTGGGGTCCCTAGGGTAAATTCTGCTCCCAAAGAGGGCAACGCACCCTTGGACATCGAAAAGTGCATTGCATAGTAGCTAAAATGAAAGCTAGCTGCATATACAACACACTGTCTCTTGTCCAGGGTTGCGTTGGGTGCAATCTTCATTTTTGATTTTTCATCATGCCCAAAATTTGCCCAGTTTTTTTGCATTGAATGGAATCTAATGGTTCTTATGGTTATATTTCAGGCTTTCGTCAGATTATAATGATGATTACATGGAGGGAAAGAGAGCATGAAGAACATGATATGATTTCCCTAAATGATCGGGGCACAGTCAGGGCACTAAGGGATTGTGGACTTTTAAATTACTTCCAGTTGTCAGGGATGAGGCAACAAATATAACACTTGGAGTTCTTAGTTCGAGCATGGGATCCAACTATCGAGGCATTTCTTATTAAGAACCAAGTGGTTCCCATAACAGTAGAGATGTATACTTTCTCACAAGTTTGTCGAGGAGAGGCTTGCCTATTTCGCTCTAAGGGTCTATTCTTGGAGGAGAGACTGTGAGAGATTATGTTTTTCAACATTGCTATCCATGGGCAGAGCCAAGAAAATATGGAAAGATAAAAATCTGAGATGTTAGAGATTTTCCTTTGAGAACCATCCTTTTCACGATCGCAAAAATTGCTGGAACCGTTACACTACATGCAGCGAATAGATGGTATATGCAGTATGCGCTAGAGTGTATGGAGCTAACAATATTGAACTGGTCTGAAGCTGTACTTTCTCAGATAAAAGAACAACTGAACAAAGAAAAGGGAGGAAGGAAGAAGAAATTCAGTTATGGTTCTATCCTCATATCATTTGCCTTAGAACGGATTCCACTGATGCAGCCACAACATGTGAGATTGGATGTGTCTAATCCTAGAGATCTAAGGATGCAGAGATGGGTAGAACTAATGAGTAGGCATGCAGGCCAATCGACCATTGTGTTCTTGACTGCATTTTTCACCTTGTTCAGGTGACAAATTGTTGCCATTGATGAGTATGCATATGCAGGCGTTGATTTCTGAGGAGATCCAGATTTAGCTTTACCAGAAGTTGCTCAGTGGGGTGCAATAGGTAAGAATGTTTTGACCATGTTTTTGATTTTTCTAAGGTTTATAAAATGTTTTTGTATTTTTGATGTTTTCCCAAGACTAAACTAAATGTTTGATGTAATGCAGATGTTGGTCGAGTTCAACTAGTGGAGGAACCAAAGCATGTAGCAGATAAGCCAACAGAGAGGGCTGTCGGGAGAGTAGTCCTTTAGGATCTTGATATGGCTGATACTCTGTCTGAACTTCGAAAACACATAGAGGGTTCACCTTCGGTATTCTAGATTTTTGGATTGAAGAGTTACCCATGCGACTGTACCATCACACTATAGGTGTTCATAACTATTGGATGCGGTTACTACATAGGATAGCTAGATCTATAGCATGTTACCATGAGAACCACTAGTTTCCTTTTGACATTTTTCATACATTTTTAGGTCAGATGACCAATGTGTCTTGGGCACAAATTTTGTAAAAACCTATAACTATCTATCTATTTGATTTCAGTGTTTTCCTATGTTTATTGTGCAATCCTATTAATGATGTGAATTTTTTCCTTACATATGTTGCAAATGTCTGTCTAAAACTTGAATAGCTAAAGAATCAGTCAATGTGTTCAAATTTCTGGAAATGTGTTGATATCAAAGTGTCTTTCCAAAAGTCAAACTCAGGAAAAATTGATGCAATGTTGGATTTATAATAATATAAACACTAATAAGTTGTAATATCACAAGTTGTGAGTCTAACCTTATGATGATGTAGTTAATACCAAATGATATGGAATCAGAGATAAGTTCAATCAATGCACTATACTCAGCGATATTGTTCATCGATCTACCGAAACAAATCCCTTTAAAACTCTCTAACTCACCATTCAGAGAAAAAATGGCCCACGTTGCAGAGGATAGATTCTGCGTACTACGACTAGCACCATTAGCATATCCAACAAATTGTTCCAAAGATTTATACATATGCGATGAAATGTAAAGTGGATTACTAACGTCAAGAAAACTCTAAAAACAAACTAGGACAGTGAATGAAAATCAACATCATATATAAAAAATATAATACAAAAAATTACTATGCTCATGATTAAGCATAGTAACGTTTCAAAGACAACCCATTTATGGGCTACGCCAATGGAAATCCATTGTAATCAACTAACTCATAGGTACCCTTAGCAAGAAATTTTTTGACAATATAGGGGCCATGCCACAATGGCTCAAATTTTTCTGTACCTATTACATCAACTTCATGATCATAAAGAAGGACCAAGTCGCCCTCTGAGAAAATGCGAGGCTGGACATTTTTGTCATATTGCGCCTTTATACATCTCTTATGCGCTTCGTTGGCCAATTGGGATTCATGACGTGTTTCCTCAAGATAAATGAGGTTAAAAAGACGTGCTTCTTATTCTGAGGTGTCAGGTAACAAGTCGATTGCGAGTTTTAATGACAATATTTCACATTGGATTGGTAAGATAGCTTCCAGACCATACACCAATTGAAAGGGAGTAAATCCAGTTGCGTTTCTCACCAAGGTTCAGTATGCCCACAAGGCCGAGTATAGGATCAAATGCCCGTTTCTTTTACGAACTCCTATCATTAGTTGTAGCATACCTTTAAGAATCTTGTTGATAGCCTCAACTTTTCCATTTGATTATGGATAATAAGGAGTAGAATTATCATGTGACAATCCTAACTTGACAATCAATTCAGTCATCATGTGGTTGCGAAAATGCTTCCCATGATCTATAACTATAGCTTTCGGGTCCCCAAACCATGCAATAACATGATTAAAGAAAAATAATGCAGATGTCTATCCTGTGTTGTTGAATGTAGGCATCGATTCAACCCATTTGGTAAAGTGTTCAACTGCGACAATAATATAACCATGCTCCCCGGACGAACGAGGGTTACAAGTCATGAAGTCAATACCCCATTTCAAAAATGGTCCCACAGAGACAACAATATGCAGTGGCACTGGTAGTTTGTGGATTTTACGATAAAAAATCTGGCATGCATGACAACTTCTGACTGCGAGGATGTAGTCGTGAAATATGGTAGGCCAAAAGTAACGAGCACAGAGTATCTTCTGCGCGGTAGTGTATCCAGATAAATGTCCACCACAAGCCACAGCATGACAATCATTTAAAACTTTTTCGGTGTTGTGAAACCAGCTCCAAAAATAGAAGAAAAGAGATATCAACGCCTTAGAAATAAGCCACTTCGATGGAGTAACCTCCAATACATTACATGAATGAAAAATTCTTGGATGATACAAATGAAAAAACCTCCTTTCTATATATAGGAGTCCATGGGGCCACAATGTAATCCTAGTGGGGCCATAATGTAATCCTAGCCAACCTAACAATACTAATGTAAGGGCACAATAATAACAATATAGGGGTTACAGGGGTACAACAATAACAATAAGGGGGGCTACACTAATATAATAAGGGACTCCACTATTAATATAGTAAGTTAACATGCCCCTCTCCTTCAAACAAGTGTTGTCCTCAATGATTGATTATTTCTTAATGCTTTTCTATAAAATTCTCATCCTCCCATGTGGAATCTTCTACAGGAAGGTTCTTCCACTTGCTGAGATAATATGAAATTTATCGTACTTGTCGATTTTTTGTTTCTATGACTGCTTCAAAACTTCTTTCGATGTGATGTTGATCTTCCTATTGTTTCATTAGATTCTGCACCAAAGTTAGGTTATCCTTTGAGAGTTGGAGAACTTTTTGTTGATGCTCGACATGATCTTCCACTAATTTATCATCCATATTAAATATTATTTGATCCTTCAAACCATCCAACTTATCCTCCATTTCTACTTTTAAACCATCTATGTCATCTTCAGTTGCTCTTCGTAAGATCGAAATTTGTTACACTTGGTATCGTAATTTTAATATCTCATACTGCAATTCTTCCTCTTCATGCGTCATAGTATAGATTTTTAAGGTATTAACGGGTATGGAATTATTTTTTTGAAGCATTATATAACCCAATACTAATAAAAATTCTAAAATATGCCCTTGGAATCACTTCAAAATTCTTTTTCAAACAAAGGTTATGAAATTTTAAAAACCAAATACACACATTTTTCTTGCTTTTGAGGAGCTCGATATTGAAACTGAATTATCTCTGTGATTTCGGATCTTCAATATCTGAAATTTGGTACTATGGTGTCCCTCTAAATCCTCTTTCAAATGCCATAGGTCTGACCTGATTTGGATTATTGAAGGCAAAGTTGTGTCCAATCTTCTATGATGACCTAATTATGGACTGGTTCAGTAGAGCGAACTTGTACGACTTTCCACGTGCCACTGTTTCTTGCTTTGGCTTTGAAATTGATAGAAAAGAAACTATAGTTCATGTAATTGTGGCAAATTTTTACAGCATTCAAATCCGATGCCCAGAGAGAGAGTTATGAAGATTTTCCCATGATCACCTCTTTGAAATGAAATTCGGGTGCCTGAAAAAGACCTACATTCCACAAATCATATCTCCGAAAATATTGTGAACCAAGTGTTGAATATTGCAACAAGAAACAGTGAAGGGGGCATCCTGAAACATCATTCATGATCCTAGTTGGAAAGTGATCACCAAAACTAGGTGGGGGCCACATAGGTGATTTTTGTCGCAAAGTCTATTTTTAGACTATGTCTATTTTTAGACATATGGAGCATATTCTATAAGTTGCGGGATGCTATTTGTGGATGGTTGGTCAAGTTGGAAAAATAGATGGATTTCTATTTTTAGACATATTGGGCGGAATCTATTTTTAGATTGCCGGTCTAAAAATAGATATGTCGAATATTATTAGCTCTTAATAATATTTGGACTATAAACATTATCTTATTCTCTTGGAGCACTTCAGTTAAGTGCACAGATGTGGCACAGGAGCTGACAGAAGGAATTACGCTATTCCTAAGGATTAAGTGAAGCTATTGCATGATGACTTCAGTTAGCACTCATGTGACAGAGTTTGGTGGAGTTGATTGAGGAAGTTAGTGGAGTTGTATTCAGTTTAACTAATCTAAACATAGTTGAGCTTTTTGTATCCAAGTTAACTAATAGATACGATTAGTGAGAGTGGTGTGAATTAATTATTAATTAATTCACTAATTATAAACTCATAAATCAACTAAATAATACATCAGTTAACTTCAGTGCATGGACAGTTTCAGTGGAGACCAGTGCAGAAATAGGTGAAAGAGCAGGTTAACTATCGGTTGTGACTATACTATTGCTATTTGCAACACACGGATGGGTGGAGTAACCCATGAGGATTGCGCAGTTCAAGATGGGTGGTTTATCTATATAAAGAGGCCATCCCATAGCTTGAAAACACAATTTAGGTTGGCTATCAAGTGGCTAAAGTTTGGAGCATGAGTTTTGCTAGATCTAGCTTGATAGTGTGTAGCAAGGGAGGTAGTTGCCTTAACTTCCACAGATCCTATCTCGAAAATATTGCGAATTTAGCTACGAAGTTTTGCGAAGGTCTTCCTTAGGATTGTTGCATGCCTCTAAAATTTAAACACGAAACTTCGTAGAAAAAATGTTATAGCGAAAATTCCACGATGGCTTTTTTTTGGAGCGAGGCGAAACCTAGAATCCAAAGCTTTGATACCAAATGTTGTGAAACCAGCTCCAAAAATAGAATAAAAGAGATATCAATGCCTTAGAAATAAGCCACTTCGAGGGGGCAACCTCCAATACATTACATGAATGAATAATTCTTGGATGATACAAATGACGAAACCTCCTTTCTATATATAGGAGTCCATGGGGCCACAATGTAGTCCTAGTGGGGCCACAATATAATCCTAGCCGACCTAATAATACTAATGTAAGGGCACACTAATAACAATATGGGGGTTACAGGGGTACAACAATAACAATAAGGGGGGCTACACTAACATAATAAGGGACTCAACTATTAATATAGGCACTTAACATTCGGCCTCCTCATGTGTGAGGCACCTCCTTAAAATGGTATTGACACCATGACGATAAATTTCATCGCCGATGATCAGATAATATTTGGCTTGGTATCGAATACATTGCTGTTCAGAGCGAGATGTATCAGGCCGAAAATTTTGAGTTCAGAGATAAATGATGAAATATCCATACCAAGGATCATATGATCTGATCAGAAACAAAGACTCGTCAGTAATAGATGGTTCTGACGTAGCAACAATACTATCAGAGGGAAGGTCACAGAGAAACTCAACCAAAACTAAAGACTTCTTTGACATGGGTTTGATGAATTCCAAATCAAATTCCTGCAAAATGACAATCCATTTTGAATATTTGCCCCCCAACAATTGACGTGATAAGATATAAGTCATGGGGTTACAATCTGAAATGACAGTGGTCTTTCGGAGTGGTAGTGGCGAAATATTTGGACAACTTGAACAAATACCAAGGAAATCTTTTCTACATACGAATACTTAAATTCTATATCATTGAGATTACGACTAAAATAATAGATCGGATGTTCAATTCCATTTTCTACTTGGACCAAAACCATAGCAATGGTCGTTTCAACCACGACGATATATAGGAAATAATCATTCTGATAATTAGGGGGATACATTAATGACTCTCAGACAAGAGTATCCTTGACAACATCAAAAGAAGCTTGCGCAACTTGGTCCCAATGGAAGGGAACCCCGTTTTTCAAGAGTCGAGTAAATCCTTTAGCCATTTCGGTGTAGTTTGTAATGAACCTTCTTGGGAAGTTAGCGTTTCCTTGAATTTTCTGTATCTGAAGTAAATTTGATGGTGTAGGCAAATCAAGAATAGCCTGAACCTTCAATGGGTCAATTTGAATTCCTTATTTTGAGACTACGAATCCAAGAAAACTACCAGAACCAAAGCAAAACACACATTGATGTGGATTGAGGCATATTTTGTAGTGTCAACATCATAGAAAGATGGCTCTCAAATGCATTCGGTGATCAGTCCGATTTCGTGAATGCGCTAGTAAATCATCTAGATAAGGTTTGACAATGTGCTTGATGTCATTGAAAGCATAATCCATTGCTCTCTGAAAAGTTTCCCCAACGTTCTTTAAGCCAAATGGTAGTTTCCTATAAGTGAATGTGCCCCAGGGATAGATGAATTTTGTCTTATGTTGATCCTCTCGGAAGATATTGATTTGATTTTAGCTTGAAAATCCATCCATGAAGAAAAATATTTCAAATCCAGCACAATCATCCATAATCTGGTCGAAAAAGGGAGTAGGATAGTTGTCTTTTGGACAAGCAATGTTGACAGCCTGGTAATCGATGCACACTCTGATCGTTCCTTGTTTTTTCATGAAAGGAACGATATTGGAAACCCACTCAGTAAGTGGAACAAGGTAAATGAAACCAACACGCAAAATTTTTTCAACTTCTGGTTTGATGGCAGCGGCTTTCTTTAGATGAACAGGACGAAGCCGTTGACACACCAATTTGACATCAGGATACATATTAATAGTGTGTTCAACAATACTAGTATCTATGCCTGGCATTTCCTCGTAAGACCAAGCAAATACATCATGGAATTCATGAAATAGAGAGTGATATGTTTCAAGTTCTGATGGAGAACAAGACACACCGACATGAATATTTTCTACAATGCTAGGTTTGGTCGAAATATCGATAGAAATGGTTTCTTCAATATTTGATAGATTTCACTCGGAATCGATTGCATTAATAGGTAAAGAATTCGAAAAGAAATTTTTGATTGATGGGTGATATAGTTCACTAAGATAATTTTCTTCATAATCAAGAAGATGGGAACGATGATGATAATCTTCCCATGGTTCTCCTTCTGACATCATGGCTTCCAAAATATTCTCATATGTCAAGAAAGTTGAGGAAAAAGGATCAGATGGAGTACCCAAATCTAATGAATGTCATCAAATGTAATAATTTTCGCTGATTCATTCACGACTGTACCCGCTACCCTTTCGGCTTCCTTAGACTTCTTCGATCTCACACCCCATTTGTCTGGGATACCAACACTCAAGAGTCTTTTGATGCCCTCAAGCATGCTCTCACATCCACTCCCTTGATCCGTCCTCCTGACTTTGACCGAGATTTCATCCTATACATCTCCGCTTCCACCTATTCGGTTGCTAGTGTCCTTATCCAGGAGGATGATAACGGTATCGAACATGTGATCTATTATGTCAGTAAGAACCTTGCCGGTCCACCTGTGTCCTAGTCGCATGAAGAAAAATTAGCACTAGCTGTCGTGTTCCCGGTCCAAAAAATGCGTCATTATATCCTCATGCGTTCCACCAAGGTTGTGACTGATTCCAACCCCATGGCTTTCCTATTGAGTCGACGCATCCTCGTCGGGAAGTACGCTTGTTGGGTCGTTATCCTCCAAGAATTTGACCTTGAATTTTTCACCCCAAAAAGTAAGAAAGGTTTAGTCCTTGCTGAACTCATTTCTGATTTACCTACCAGGACGCAAGATACTCCAATTAATGATGCTCTTCCCGATGAACATTTATTTGCCATCACCACCGACGATCCTTGGTACGGTGACATCCTTACTTACTTGCGAACCCAAAAGTTCACCCTTCATCTTGATCGTGATGCTCGATGACGTATCCGACACCAAGCCTCTTGCTACCTTCTAATCAGTGATGACCTTTATCGTCGTGGAGTTGATACTGTCCTTCGTCGTTGCCTCACACACGTTGAAGCCGAGCAAGTCCTTAATGCCTGTCATAGCGGTGCTTGTGGTGGCCACCTCTTCGGCCTCGCCACTACCCAGAAAATCATGCGTGCTGAGTATTTTTGGCCTTCTCTCTTTAGTGATTGCATTGAAGTAGTCAAACATTGTCCCAATTGCCAACATTTCGCCCCCAAGGCACAAGCTCCTCCTGCTCCCCTCCATCCTATCGTCACAGCTGGTCCTTTTTGTAAATGGGCCATTGACTTTATGGAATGTCGACCTCCATCCGCTAGTAACCACAAATATATCATCGTGGCGGTTGAATATTTCACTAAATGGGCCAAAGCTATGCCAACATTCAACAATACGGCAGCTACCGCAACCCTCTTTTTCTTTAACCACGTCATTGCTCGATTCAGAGTTCCAAAACAATTAGTCTCTGACCATGGCCGACATTTTGAAGATGAGATTTGGCATGAGCTATCCTCCCTATTTGGTTTTGAGCACCAATATTCATCTTCCTATTACCCCCAAGGTAATGGCCAAGTTGAAACGGTCAACAAAATTCTTAAGACCATGCTTCAACGAACGGTGAATAAGCACAAAACCAATTGGCATCTCATGCTCTTCCCTGCTTTGTGGGCTTATCGTACTTCTGTTAAAACCGCCACCAGTTTCACTCCTTTCCACCTTGTCTTTAGCGAGGAGGAAGTCTTACCAATCGAATGTGAAATCCCTTCCCTTCACTTAGCCGTTGCACTTCTCCCTGATACCCAACCTCTAGAAAAATGACTCATCATGCTCAAGCGCGCCTCTGAAGGCCGTCGTGTTGCACTACAAACTCGTGAAGTGACCAAAAAGTGCACCAAAGCTCAGTATGATTGAAAAGTCCACCCTCGTACCTTTCATGAAGGTGACCTTGTTCTAGTATATGACCAGGCCCACGATACCCTCGGTCATGGGAAGTTCGACTCATTATGGCTAGGTCCTTACATTATCAGTAAATACCTTGGTAAGGGGGCATATCTTTTAGAGGACTTTGAAGGCCACATCCTTCCTAATCCTCGCAATGCACTCTATCTTAAGAGATATTACCCTTAGCATTTCCCATTAGAAATTCATGTTTTATTTTCTTTTAGACAACTAGCATATGTTTGTTTTTTCATTTCGCTACTTCACCGGAACACCTATTGTCCACGAAGCCTTACCTCACCTCTCCTCAAAATCAGATTTTCTCACTTACAACACATTTCATTGGGGGGCACCACTTTGACTCTATACTCATTCCTGTTCGTGTCAATTTCCATCATGGGATACCATTTTGTACTCATGTCTTTTGTGGTCCCCTTTGGATCTTCTCCCATTTCATTATCATCATTACTGTCTGTCTGTTAGTCGCTCTACTATTTTCTCTTGTGCCTTAGTTGGGGTTCCCTTATGGCCTCACCTATGGCTGACCTACTTCTGTCGACATCAGATCATTTACTCCAGAAGCCAGGTCTAGGGGGTAGTGTATCTTGGTTTGAGCTCTTTTTAACATGATCGTGATCTATAAACTTGATGGTCCAGTGATGCAGCAACATCTATTGGTGATTCTCGGGTGTGTGTGAGATGTCTCAACCGTCATGAGGGGGTGGCCCTGTAGGTAACCCCCCACATGCTTGGATGACTTCTTCATTTCCACCCTTGATGTAGCTCCTCCCATTTGATGATATTGGCCTCAGCCGCTTGTAGGCCTCTTCGATTTGCATGTATATACAAACATATCTACACAAAACCATCATCTTTGTCAGTCTACAGATAAGCAAAACTGCATCAACTCACATCCAAACTGAATCTCAGCCCATAACAGCACTGAACCTACCTTCATCTAACAGGTCGCACTTTTTGACCAAATCCTGGGCCAGGTCGCACTTTTCAGGCCCAAACCTACGTCCCAGGTCGCAGATTTTTCCCCAAAAAGTGCGACCCAACCGTAATTATGAAGTAGGAGTAGTTACTGAGATTTAAGACCCTAATCTGAACTTTGAATCCATCAAAATCAAAGAGTAGGATTAGGCCTCTTACCTGCAACTAACGAATCGCGATTCCAACGGTCGGTTTTTCCACTACGATCTCCGCAAGATTTAGGGCCTTCTCTCCTCTTCACATTCACCACAACTACACAAGAAAATGAATGATTTTGGAGGGAAAATGCCTTATTAGAAGAGAAACCCCTGTTTTTTCTTTCGCCCGCTGCGACCAAACCGTAGCCCTGATTAACACACCGTCTGCACCATTGGAAAGCTCTCACCGAGCACTCAAAGGGGTATCTGTTAGTTTTTCATGTTTTGACACTTCACCAGGACACATTTTGTCCACGAAGGGTCCCTTAATCTCTCCTTCCAATCGGAATTCTTCACTTATGACGCTTGTACTTGGGGCACCACTTTACCTCTTTACTTGGCCGTGTTCGTGTATATTTTTGTCATGAGACACCCTCTTGTACTCATGTTTTTATGGTTCCCCATTGGACCTTTTCTGTGTGGCAGCACCATCGAGTCGCCCTTTTTTAGAGCATCCGAGTTGAGTCATCATCCGTCATGGAGTCTATCTCGAGCCCCTTTATATCCCACTATAGTCCTCCATCCTTCATCGCTTGGTCCCTCTCTCGTGTTGCACATTATGGCCTTCGGTACCATCATCCCCTATCCTCCCTGATATTGTGTCAGTTGCTTCTAATCCATTCATGCCCCTTATGCTCTAACAAGGGAAGAACAATGTTACCAGGTAAGAATAGGTAACCGCAGTATTACTACTTTTTTTTGGTAGCATAAAAAGCACCCGATTTTGAAAAGTGGTGATGCAGAATCACCATTTTTTTTTTTGTTGCACATTTTTGACACTCTAAAATTTTTATTTATGAAGTATGAATATTTGTTTTAAAATGTTAGTGATTTTCATGCTAATTTTGAAATGTATTGATGCGACATCAATTTTTTTTTTTTTTTTTTTTTAGAGCGGTGATTTTCATGCTAATTTTGAAACGTATTGATGCTGCATCAACCTTTTTTTTTTAGAGCAGTGATTTTCATGCTAATTTTGAAACGTATTGATACTGCATCAACCTTTTTTTTTAGAGCAGTGATTTTCATGCTAATTTTGAAACGTATTGATGCTGCATCAACCTTTTTTTTTAAGAGTGGTGATTTTCATGTTGGTAATAAAACACAAAACTTAGATTAAAAAAAATATATAAAAACAATAAAAAAACCAATAAAAATGTAAAAAAAACAAAAATAGCTAATAAAAATAAAAAATTTAAACAAAAATAAATTAAAAAAACAAAAATATTTGAAAATTATATCAAAGGAAATGACAAAATTTGAAGAAAAAAAACACATAATTTAAAGAAAAAAAACAAAAATTGACCAAAAAAAAAAAAAAAAAAATCAAAAACATTTTTTTCTAACTTATTAAAAAAAACAATATATTAAAATATATATATATATTTAAAAAAAAAAAATTTAAATAATTAAAATTACAAAATTAAAATTTAGAAAAAAAAAAAAAAAAATAAATAAATAAATTTAAAAATTTAAATTAAAAAAAAATAATAATAATAAGGAAAAAAAATACAAATTTTAAAATTTACAAAAAAAACAAATTAAAAAAAAACAATTAAAATTGAAAAAGAAATAGAAAATTAAAAAATTAAAAAAAAAAAAAAACCTATCATTAAAAAACAAAAAAAATTAAAAAAACCACGTGCAAATAATTAAAAAACAAATATACATAAATTTAGTGTTTTTTTTTTTTTTAGTGAAACAATTTATAGATTTTAAAAATGAAAATCTAAATAAACGAAAAAATTAAGAAAAACAATTAAATTAAATTAAAATTTAAAAATTTTAATAAATAAATTTTAAATTTTAAATTTAAAAAAATAATTATTCTATAATATTAAATATAAAAAAAAATAAACAAATTGAATTTAAAATAAAAAAATTGAATTAAAAAAATAATTTTAAATTTTTTGAAATTCAAATTTTAAAAAAAAAAATCAAATTAAAATAAAAATATTAAAAAATAAAAACAAAAATAAAATCAAATAAAAATAGATGTACATATATATAAAAAAAATTTAAAAAAAATTAAAAAAAAAAAAACGAATTTTATTTTAAATAAAAATATTAAATTAAAAAAAAAAAAAATATTTTTTGAAATTAAAAAAAAAAATTAAAAAAAAACAATTAATTTTTTTTTTTTTTTTTAAATCAATTAAAAACATCGTTTAAACTCACGGCCCGCCAGCTAGGCGGCGGGGGCCCGGGAGGCCGGCTGGGCCGCCCCCGGGGCGCCGCCCAGCGGGCGGGCCGTGAGTTTAAACGATGTTTTTAATTGATTTTTTTTAAAATAATTTTTTTTTAATTGTTTTTTTTTAATTTTTTTTTTTCATTGTTTTTTTTTAATTTTTTTTTAAATTTTTTTTTAAATTTTTTTTAAATTTCAAAATATAATTTTTTTTTTTATTTATTTAAATTAAAATTCGTTTTGTTTTAATTTTTTTTAATTTTATTATTTTTTTGTTTTAAATTTATTATTTATTATTATTATTTTTAATATTTTTTATTTAATTTTGCCCATTTTTTTTTATTTAATCGATTTTTTTTTTTTTTTAATTTCATAATTTTTCTTTGTTATTAACTTTTACGTTTAGTTTTTTAATATAATTTTATAAAATTCAATAAATTTTATATATATTTTTTTAATTTATTTCGATTTAATATTTTTTTTTAAATGTTTTACTTTTTTTTTTTTTTTGGTTAATTACATAAAATTTTTATATTTTTATATTTCAATTAAAATTGTGCATTTAAAATTAGATTTTTTTTTAATGAAACTTAATTTTTTTTAATTAATTTTTTTTTCATTTTTTTTTTAAATATTTTTTTTCTTTTTTTTTTCATTTTTCCATTTTTAATTGATTTTTAAAGTTTTTAAAGTTTTTCGTTTAACAATATTTTTTTTTTCTTTTATATTTAAAATTTATTTTTTCTTTCAAAATTTATTTTTTTATTCATTTATTTATTAAAATTTAATATTTTTGTTTTTAAATTTAATTTGTTATTTTAATATTAACCTCTTTTTTTTTTAATTTAATAAAATTTGATGTATATACCTATTTTAATTTAAGTTCATATATATATTTTATTTTTTATAATTTAAATTTAATTTATTTTTTGTAGTTTATTTGTTTTTTTAATATATATTGTTTTAAATTTGATATTTTCATTGTATTTTATTTTTATTTTTTATTTTTAATTAATTTTTCTTTTCTTTTTTCCTTTTAATTTGAATAGTGTTTTTTTTTTTTTTTTGAATTTTTAAATTTATTAAAATTTAATATATTTCCTTAAATTTAATTATTTGTTTTAAATTTTTTTTTTCTTTTTTTAAATTTAATAAGCATTTTCTTTTTCTTTTTTAAATTTAATTTCTATATTTTATTTTTTATAATTTCCTTCTTTTTTTTAACTTGTTTTTTTTTTTTAATTTAATATTTTTATTTTGTTTTTATTTTTATTTTTTAATTTCTATATTTTTTTAAATTTTAATCTTAATTTTTTTTTGGTTTATTTTTTAATTTTTTTTTCCTTAAATTTTAGGTTTTTTTTAATGATTGAATTAAAATTTTTACTTTGTTTTTATTTTTATTTTTTTTATCTTCATATATTTTTAAATTTAAGCTTTTAAATGTTTTTATTTTTTAAATTTTTTTTTTTCTTAAATTTTAGGTTTTTTTTTAATGTTTGAATTTTAAAAATTAAAAAATGTTACTTCTATTTTTAAAAATGCCAAAGTATGACACAATTTCTTTTTTTGTTATTCCAGCATCAACTGGTTTTGTTTTGAGGGTGTTTTTTCAATCCTTTTTTCAAGAAACAATTTTGTTTTTACCATAATTTTATAAAATGTTGAAATTTGACCTTAAAAAAAAACGAAGTGCGTTCTGGAAGAGACACTTTTTTTTTTGGGGTGTTTTTTCAATCCTTTTTTCAACAAACAATTTTGTTTCTAGCATAATTTTAGAAAATGTTGAAATTTGACCTTAAAAAAAAAACAAGTGCGTTCTGGAAGACACACTTTTTTTTTTTGGGGTGTTTTTTCATGTTTTTTGAGAGTTTTTGGGCTAGAGTTCCCCATTTGAAGGTCAGGTTACCTATTTCATCGGTAACGGTGTTGAAAGTCGTCCATCGCTACTCGATGTCCCTCATTTCATTATCATCATTAGTGTCCATCTGTTAGTCACTCTGCTATTCTCTCCCGTGCCTTAGTTGGGGTTCCGTTATTACCTCACCTATGGCGGACCTACTTCTGTCGACATCAGCTCATTTACTCCAGCAGTCAGGTCTGGGGGGCAGTGTACCTTTGTTCGAGCTCTTTCCAGCATGATTGTGATCTATACACTTGATGGTCCAGTGATGTAGCAGCAACTATTGGTGATTCTCGGGTGTGTGTGAGATGTCTCAACCCTCATGAGGGGGTGGCCCTGCAGGTAACCCCCCACATGCCCGGATGACTTCTTCATTTCAGCCCTTGATGCAGCTCCTCTCATTTGATGATATTCGCCTCAGTCGCTTGCAGCGCCTCTTTGATTTGCATGTATCAGTCAGATTTTGCGAGCCCTTCCCCATGTGTTGGGGGCATTTGGGTGTATTTGTATCTCATGTACTAAACTGTTATTGTATAAGTCCTGACGGTTATTCCAGGCACAACATGTATGTGGGATTCATCATTCTATTTTTCTGGCCCCTATTTACGCCAGCATATTCTTCATGGTTCAGTTCCTTGTTTACTGGACTTCCTATTCTTTGTACTTTGTCTCGGCGGGCATAGGTATGCCTCCCCCGCCACCTTTAGAACAGGTGCCACTTCATAAACTAGAGACTTGTTGCACCTGTAAGTCTCATCTCCTCAGGGTCTAGTCCTTTAGCATATTAGACTACCTTACATTCCTCTCTCTCACTTCCCTCTTACTGTCTAGTGAATGAGTTCTTACAACGTACTTCGGTCATACGATTTGCTCCTAACACTCGTACATTGGGGGGCAATCTGTTACACCATTTTTTGGTCTTCTAACCTATTATTATTAGATGAACCCAAGTACACCATGTAAGACCAATTTTACCCTAAGTAAAATTGCTTTCACCACGTGAAATAACTTATTCATTTATATTTCTCGGTCATATTTAACCCAAAACAAGGAAATTAATTAAATAAATCCTTATTTATTTAATTATTTCCTAAGAATAAGTTATTTAAATCATTATTTAAATAATATTCTTAGTTAAATTTGACTAAATCACATATAAATAATTAAATAAACCATTATTTATTTAATTATATTCCCATCATTTCCCTAAAATAATAAATAAATCATTTATTTATTTGTTATTTATAAGTAAAGGAATTGACCCAAGTCAAAAATCCTTTTCCCTCCAACAAATATAATAAAATATTCCTAAAGGGTGATTCTAGAATTCGATTAATAATATTTTATTCATGCACTGAGTTCTAGAACGCCCCAATATTTTGTTATAAATAGAAGGGTTTTCCCCATTCATTAGTCACCTCCATTGCATTAGATCACTCTGGATCTATACTAGGTCACATTTTCCATTTTTCCTTGTGAGCTCCCATTGAGTTCTATGTTTGTCTGGGTTTTCTACAACAACAAGAGAGAGGAATTTTAGATCTGAAATGATGAGGACTTTCAAGAACCCATCCCATTGAGGAGAACCGGAAAACACCTTTCTTGTTTTCCTCTCAGGTGCCCCCTTTTTAATATAATATAAAAATTCTTTCAAATACATTGTTCTTGTCTTGTCTATTGGATGCATGGAACCACATTTTACTTTATCTGCTTAATGTCTTTTATGCTTAGATCTGGATTTGTGCAGCATTATTTGGATCACCTAATTGCAGATTTAAAGATATTTGGCAGCCATAATCGATGTTAGGGCTATTTTTTATGCGTAGCTAAAGTGGTCTTTTACGAAGAAAGATTCATACTAACAATTGGCATCTTATGCTCTTCCCTGCTTTGTGGGCTTACCATACTTCTGTTAAAACCGCCACCAGTTTCACTCATTTCCACCTTGTCTTTAGCAAGGATGCAGTCTTACCAATCGAGTGTGAAATTCCTTCCCTTCATTTGGCCGTCGAACTTCTCCCTCATACCCAACCTCTAGAACAACAACTTATCATGCTTGAGCGTGCCTTTGAAGACCGTCGTGTTGCATTTCAAACTCTTGAAGCAGCCAAAAAGCGTAACAAAGATTAGTATGACCGAAAAGTACACCCTCGCACCTTTCATGAAGGTGACCTTGTTCTAGTATACGACCAGGCCCACGATACCCTCGGTCATGGGAAGTTTGACTCATTATGGCTAGGTCCTTACATCATCAGTAAAGATCTTGGGAAGGGGGCATATCTTTTAGAGGACTTTGAAGGCCACCCCCTTCCTAATCCTCGCAACGCACTCTATCTTAAGAAATATTACCCTTAGCATTTCCCGCTCGAAATGCATGTTTTATTTTCTTGTAGATAGCCAACATATGTTTGTTTTCATCATTCATTACTTCACTAGGACACATGTTGTCCACGAAGTCTTCCTTCCCCTCTCCTCCAAATCGGATTTCCTCACTTACAACACTTTTCCTTGGGGCACCGCTTGGCCTACATATTTATTTTTGTTTGTGTCGATTTTCGTCATGAGATACCATTTTGTACTCATGTTTTTAGGGTCCCCTTTGGACCTTTCATCATTTCATCATCATCATTAATGTTCGTCTATTAAGTCACTCTACTATTTTCTCTCGTGCCTGAGTTGGAGATCCCTTATTGCCTCACCTATGGCGGACCTCCTTCTGACGACATCAACTCATTCACTCCAGAAGCCAGGTCTAGAGGGTGGTGTACCTTGGTTCGAGCTCTGTTCAACATGATCACGATTTGTATACTTGGTGGTCCAGTGATGCAGCATCAGCTATTGGTGATTCCCGGGTATGTGTGAGATGTCTCAACCCTCATGAGGGGGTGGCCCTGCCGGTAGCCCCCCACATGCCCGGATGACTTCTTCATTTCAGCCTTTGATGCAACTCCCTCCATTTGATGATGTCAGCCTCAGCCCCTTGCACCGCCTTTTCGTTTTGCATGTATCAGTCAGATTTTGTGAGCCCTTCCCCGTATATAGGGGGGCATCTGGGTTGTATTTGTATCTCATTTACTAAAATATTATTGTATAAGTCCTGACGATTATTCCAGGAACATGTATGTGGGATTAATTATTCTATTTTCTTGGCTCGTATTTATGTCAGCATGTACTTTATAGTTCAGTTCCTTGTTTACTGGACATACTATTCTTTTGTAGTTTGTCTCGGCGGGCATAGGTATGCCTCCCCCGCTGCCTTTAGCACAGGTACCACTTCATAAACTAGATACTTGTTGCATCTGTAAGTCTCATCTCCTCAGGGTCTAGTCCTTTAGCACATTAGACTACCTTACATTTCTCTCTCTGACTTCCCTCTCGATGTCTAGTGATTGAGTTCTTACAATGTACTTCGGTCATACGATTTGCTCCTAACACTCGTACGTTGGGGGGCAATCTGTTACACCATTTTTTGGTCATCTAACCTACTATCATTAGATGAACCCAAGTACACCATGTAAGACCAATTTTACCCTAAGTAAAATTGCTTTCACTATGTGAAATAACTTAGTAAAACAACTTTATTAAGTTGTTTATGGTCTAAATAGGAAACCCCAAAAGGAAATAATAAACAAATCTATATTTGTTTATATTTCCTGGTCATATTTAACCCAAAACAAGGAAATAAATTAAATAAATCCTTATTTATTTGATTATTTCCTAGGAATAAGTTATTTAAATCCTATTTAAATAATATTCCTAGTTAAATTTGACTAAATCATTTATAAATAATTAAATAAATAATTATTTATTTAATTACATTCCCACCATTTCCTTAAAATAGTAAATAAATCATTTATTTATTTATTATTTATAAATAAAGGAATTGACCCAAGTCAAAAATCCTTTTCCCTCCAACAAATATAATAAAATATTCCTAAAGGGTGGTTCTATAATTTGATTAATAATATTTTATTCATGCACCAAGTTTCTAGATCGCCCTAATATTTTGTTATAAATAGAAGGGTTTTCCCCATTCATTAGTCACCTTTTTTTGCCTATTAGATCACTCTGGATCTATACACTTGGTCACATTTTCTCCATTTTTGTCTTGTGAGCTCCCATTGAGTTCTATGTTTGTCTGGGTTTTCTACACCAACAAGAGAGAGAGATTTTAGATCTGAAATGCTGAGGACTATCAAGAACCCATCCCATTGAGGAGAACCGGAAAACACCTTTCTTGTTTTCCTCTCAGGTGCCCCTTTTCAATATAATATAAAAATTCTTTCAAATACATCGTTCTTGTCTTGTCTATTGGATGCATGGAGCCACATTTTACTTTATTTGCTTAATGTCTTTTATGCTTAGATCTGGATTTGTGCAGTATTATTTGGATCACTTGATTACAGATTTAAAGATATTTGGCAGCCATAATTAATGATAGGGCTATTTGTTATGCATAGCTAAAGTGGTATTTTACGACGAAAGATTCACAATAGTCGATTCTTTGTAAAATATTCATGCCCCTTATGCTCTAACAAGGGAAGTCGTCCATCCGCTACTCAGTATCCCTCATTTCATTATCATCATTAGTGTCCATCTATTAGTCGCTCTACTATTCTCTCCCATGCCTTAGTTTGGGTTCCCTTATTACCTCACCTATGGCGGACCTACTTCTGTCAACATCAGCTCATTTAATCCAGGAGTTAGGTGTGGGGGGCAGTGTACCTTGGTTCGAGATTTTTCCATCATGATCATGATCTATACACTTGATGGTCCAGTGATGTAGCAGCAGCTATTGGTGATTCCTGGGTGTGTGTGAGATGTCTCAACCCTCATGAGGGGGTGGCCCTGCAGGTAGCCCCCCACATGCCTTGATGACTTCTTCATTTCAGCCCTTGATGCAGCTCCTCTCAATTGATGATATTGGTCTCAACCACTTGCAGTGCCTCTTCGATTTGCATGTATCAGTCAGATTTTGCGAGCCCTTCCCCGTGTGTAGGGGGAATTTGGGTGTATTTGTATCTCATGTACTAAATTATTATTTTATAAGTCCTGACAGTTATTCCAGGCACATCATGTATGTGGGATTCATCATTCTATTTTTTTGGCCCCTATTTACGCTAGCATATTCTTCATGGTTCGGTTCCTTGTTTAATGGACTTCCTATTCTTTGTACTTTGTCTCGGTGGGCATAGGTATGCCTCCCCCACCGCCTTTAGAATAGGTACCACTTCATAAACTAGAGACTTGTTGCACCTGTAAGTCTCATCTCCTCAGGGTCTAGTCCTTTAGCATATTAGACTACCTTACATTCCTCTCTCTCACTTCCCTCTTACTGTCTAGTGATTGAGTTCTTACAACGTACTTCGGTCATACGATTTTCTCCTAACACTCATACGTTGGGGGGCAATCTGTTACACCATTTTTTGGTCATCTAACCTATTATTATTAGATGAACCCAAGTACACCATGTAAGACCAATTTTACCCTAAGTAAAATTGCTTTCACCATATGAAATAACTTATTTGTTTATATTTCCCGGTCATATTTAACCCAAAACAAGGAAATTAATTAAATAAATCCTTATTTATTTAATTATTTCCTAAGAATAAGTTATTTAAATAATATTCTTAGTTAAATTTGACTTAATCATCCATAAATAATTAAATAAACCATTATTTATTTAATTATATTCCCATCATTTCCCTAAAATGATAAATAAATCATTTATTTATTTATTATTTAAAAATAAAGGAATTGACCTAAGTCAAAAATCCTTTTCCCTCCAACAAATATAATAAAATATTCCTAAAGGGTGGTTCTAGAATTCGATTAATAATATTTTATTCATGCACCGAGTTCTAGACCACCCTAATATATTGTTATAAATAGAAGGGTTTCCCCATTCATTAGTCCCCTCCATTGCATTAGATCACTCTGGATCTATACTAGGTCACATTCTCCATTTTTGCCTTGTGAGCTCCCATTGAGTTCTATGTTTGTTTGGGTTTTCTACAACAATAAGAGAGAGAAATTTTAGATCTAAAACGCTGAGGACTTTCAAGAACCCATCCCATTGAGGAGAACTAGAAAACACCTTTCTTGTTTTCCTCTCAGGTGCCCCCTTTTTAATATAATATAAAAATTCTTTCAAATACATTGTTTTTGTCTTGTCTATTAGATACATGGAGCCACATTTTACTTTATCTGCTTAATGTCTTTTATGCTTAGATCTGGATTTGTGCAGCATTATTTGGATCATCTAATTGCAGATTTAAAGATATTTGGCAGCCATAATCGATGTTAGGGCTATTTTTTATGTGTAGTTGAAGTGGTCTTTTACGACGAAAGATTCATACTAACAAC
>JAXQQM020072071.1:0-89529 GCA_034641835.2 Pinus albicaulis
GTTGAGAATTGATCCTTCTAAAGTGGAAGCCATTGTGAATTGGCCCACTCCCAAAAAAATAACTGAGGTAAGAAGTTTCTTAGGTGCAGCTCAGTATTGGAGAAAGTTTATTGCTAATTTTTCTACCATCGCAACTCCTATGCATGCAGTGACAAGTGTGAAGAAAGGCTTCCAATGGGGAGGCAGAAAAAATCAAGCTTTCTAAGCTTTGAAATACAAGATCAGTTCAGCTCCAGTCCTTACATTATCGAATTTGAGACAACCATTCGAGATACAAACTGATGCTAGTGATTATGCCATGGGCGCAGTTCTTTTGCAGTATGGTAAGCCTATCATTTTTCATTCTGAAACACTCAATGGTGCTGTAACTAATTATCCTACATATGACAAAGAACTGTATGCGCTGGTGTTATAGCATCATTTTTCACCCTCGTGTGATTCATGATTGTCCCTTTGGCCTTGGGCACCCATTCCCACAGACTTGAATAAAATTCATAAAAAACAGTGTTAAAAATCCCATACGCGGGTATGCCCAGACTTTTCCGCGTGTATACGCGAGTCCATACACACTTTTCCGCATATGCCATTAAAATTATTAAAAAATATATAAAAATTCCCTATTTTCGAGCTGGGTTGATGGTTACTCCATTAGTTCAACCACCCCGGCATGTGGCCAACTGTTTCCAACTGATTGAAACTACTTTGAGGGAGTATAAAAGCCCCTCATGTGCATGGCCTAAGGGAGAGAGAAATTTATAGACATTATACTCTGTTGGAATCCCAATTCAAGTTTGATTTCCCGTGCCTCCCACACTTTCCCATATTTTTACAGGAAACCCTTGTTTCTTGGAGATGTTCATCCATTTATATGTCATCTCGTGTGCACAAGTCTTGAAAGTATCTTAGCGAGGCAAGGGCGGGATGGATCTGGGCGACAGTCTGTTCGAAGATCGTGGAAGGATTCAGGTGATCTCTCCACTTTTTTACTACTGTACATGCTGTTCGTAATGAAGAAGAACCATCTTGTTCCTGAATTCACGTGTTAATATCTGCTTGCATATGCGAAAAGATTATTATTTAAGCATTTATTATTGTTTATATGATGTTTCACATGGATTCCACTGACATTTAGGATAAATATATGTTGTACAACTAGATTTCCGTGCACGTTTCTTCTTGGTTTTCAGGTAAAGGAGGGAGAAGGGTTGCTGGGGGTTTGGACCCCGCGGGATATACATCAAACGTAGGATTACGGGTGAGTTCTACTATCGATGTTATCTAGTTTTTAGCATACAAGTGTGGTTGTGTGAGTCCTTCTTGAATAGCATGCCCTGATCCGTGGAGGTTTTGAACCAACAAACCTCTACGGAGTTATTTCCCGAAACAGAACTGGCGACTCCACTGGGGAACGCATTCTTGTGATTCCCCTGTTGGGTGGTTTCAGCTGTTTGAAAGGTTTTCAACAGTTTTAACTATTATTTCCAGTCCAGTTAACTTTTTCTCAGTCAGATTGAAGACCTGGTTCTTTATCCAGGCTTGATATTTTTTATTTTTCATTATTTACCTTTTCATACGCGATTTTTTCTGTACAGAGACGCGTATACACGCAGTTTTCTTCAAAGGAAGTCGTGTATACGTGGGTTTCCTTTGACACAGTCACGTATGCACGCTTGTTTCAAAACTGTCAAGTAGCGTATGCCTGGGCAAATTTTGAAATTTTTGATTTCTTGACTTTTTGGTCTTGTCTGCCTGTGGAGACCTGTTCCTGCAGTGTCTTTATAGCCTCTGGATTGGGTTGAAAGTGGTCATTGGTATTTTTCTCTCTTGATTGGTTGAAGACTGGCTTATTAGGAAAATATTTTTTAGTGCTTGCATTTCTGGTTCGAGTACCAAGATCTCTTTCTGGGGATTCTTGGCTGTTTTGCTTAATTAGAACAGAGAGCTACTGCTCATATACTCTTTCCTCATTTTATGTTTTGCTTTGCACTTGGATTTTTGCCTGCTTTCGGTTAGTTTTCTTGAGTTCATTTGACTAGGTCTTGTTGCAATTTTTGAAGAGTCTTTCTTGGTTCTTTGAAGTTTTTGATTGCTGCAAGGTTGTACTATTCTTCTGGGCTGAGTTACTGAGTTTCTTGTCTTCTTTTGCTCATATAAATCTTGCTACTAAGTGGCACTATAAGATTTGGAACAATTTTGAAGTTTTCCTTGAAGTTCAGAGTTGTTTGGCTTGGTAATTGGATAGTTTTCTTGGTCTCTTAGAGCTCTCCTTTTTATAAAATTCAAAAGCTCAAAAAACATTTTGTTTTGTCATTTGCTTTTGTTTTGAATTTTTGTTTTCGTTTTGTTACATCTTTTGAAGCTTTGTTGAGATTTCTTGCCTTTGGTTTTTGACTTGATTTAGGAAAGGAATTGTCATTGGTTTCTTCCTCTTGTTTCAAGCTTATTTTGGTGTCTTTATACTGAGAGTTTCTAATTTTGGGAACTAGTTTGGTGGACAACCGAAAAGAGATAAAACTGAAGGATCTTTGGGAAATTTCTCTTTGCTTTAGTAGATTTTGCATCTTAGAATTTGCATTCTCTTAGTTATTTGCATTAGGTGCACTTAAGCATTGATAGTCTTTTTCATAGTTTTTGCGAGTGTGAATTTTTTTATCTGAAAAAGAAAAAAAATTTAGCCTCGTAGAACCTGTGTAGAAATTTCTTTTCATCGAAAGGCAATTACTGCATTTGCATGTAGTTTGGTTTTCATTAATTTATTTTCTGCGTCATTAAACACCACAAGTTTCATTTCCATATCCCATTGACCTAATATAAAAGCCAATTAAAATAAGCGCTATAATTTAAAAAACACCTAGCAAGTTTTTATTAAGTGTCATACACCAACTAGCTAGGTTGTAGGGCCTTGGATTAGGTGAGTGGAGAGTTAACTCTCCAAGGCCGTTCAAACTAAAACATAGAAGTTTATTAATTGAGTGAAATCCAACTCTGTTAGGTAGACCGGGAAAGCTCTCCTCCAGAGAGTCAAGTGCGAGGGGAAGTGAAGGCCGAGAAGAGAGATACCCCCTCTCTGATTTGCTGGATCTTGCCTCAAGACCGTTCCGCCCGGATTTTGACACGAATTGGTGCCCATAGTTTCCATTCCTAGGTTCCACACAGGTGACTACGGGGGGAATACCCGTGGTACCTGAGGCAGACGTCGTATCACTTCGAGCAGTACTTCTGGGGGGTGCCCTTGCGAAGCTTGGGTACTTGTGCTGGAAATGGATGTTGTTAGGAGGTCGGCGTAACTATTTTTGTTACCTTCACTAGTAGGCCTGGGCCATAATTATCCCAGACTACTTTCGGGAGGTCCTATTCTTCGCTTTCTTGTATTTTTGTGTCCGGTCCTAATCACCCGGAGCGGAAATACCTGAAGGCTATTTGCTTGGTTGTATCTCAGGGATTTTTTGTAGTGAGTGCTCTTTGCTCCTAGCTTGCCTAGCTTTATAATTTTTTGAGTCTAATTAAAATTTGTTAAAGTGGCTGATCAAGTGCCTCGTCGATCGAGGAGAATCCGGGGGTTATCTCCCGAGAGTGCAGAGCCT
Organism: Pinus albicaulis; assembly: GCA_034641835.2. NCBI lineage: Eukaryota > Viridiplantae > Streptophyta > Pinopsida > Pinales > Pinaceae > Pinus > Pinus albicaulis. Next base: position 3,585 of record JAXQQM020072071.1, read on the forward strand.
TCTTTAAGAAGGCGTAGGAGTAACATAGCAAGTGAATATCACCCTGTGGCGTTTGACGCAGTGGAGAGTGATCCTCCACAAGGGATTGAAGGTTTTGTAGTTAGCTCTGGTGTTGGTTCCGAGAGGAGCGTTCCGCTCACCTTGAGAGTCTTATTTCCGGGAGAGTTAGGAATAGAAGTAGAGGAAGTACCTGAGTCTCCTCAGTCACTTCCATCTCCTCTTCCTCCTGATTATCCGTTCATTGTTGAGTACATCGGACCTGAGTCTGCAAGACCAGAATATCCTCCATATTATTCATACCTTTCGATGGCCATGACTGGGAACGCGGCTTCCGCTGTGAGTGCTGCAGGCATTCAGACTCATGCTTCAGTTGAAGGAGGAGGCACTATTGCTATATCTTCGATTGCTTCTAGTACTGCTATATTTGGCTCTGGTTTCACCCAAGCACATGCTTCTCAATCTGGTCCCTTTTGTTTTGGAATGCCCACTAGTGGGATTCCTCCTTTTTCCTTTTCCGTTGCTGCAGCTGCATCTACACCCATGTCTTCCATGGCTAGTGGGTCAGCTTCTTTTCAAGGGTTCCCCTTTGGAACTGGGCATATCCCTAGTTCAAATCCTTCTTTAGGGTCTTTTCCTTTTACTTCTCAGACTCAGAGTTTTAACCCTTGGTTTGGAAGTCAGAGTTCGACTACTTTTACAGGTTGGAACCCTGTATTCACAACAGCGGGGGCAGGGAATCAGTTTTACGCTGGTCACCAAGGGAATGTTTCTTTCCCTTCGTCGAGTGCTTATCATAATTTTTCCCCTCTTTCTAATGCTTGGAACCCCTATCAGGGGCTTTCCTCTTCTTTCATTACTTCGGGGGGGGGGGGGAACTGGTCCGGTGTTTGGTAACTCTACGTTGGGAGGGGGTCCTTCTCCAAATGTTGGGTTATTTGGCCCAACATTTTCTACGAGTTCTTTTTGGCAACCTAGTGCCTCATCAAATCCAGGGTATTCTTTTCAGAATGTAGGGAATTCATCCCATCAAGGATGGAATCCTCAGGCTCCACCTCGTTTACCTTTTCTGGCAACGTTAAACTTGCCAGATCTGTCGAAATTGACGAATGATCCGATCCGGTATAGTCTGGGGTGGCCTCCGGTTCCCACCAAACTACCTTCAGACATTCCAAAGTTTGAAGGAAAGAATGGAGAGGACCCGGCTGACCACATCACCACCTTCCATTTATGGTGTTCTTCTAACTCCCTGATCGATGATTCGATTAGGTTGAGATTGTTTCAACGCACCTTAACTGGAAATGCTGCCAAGTGGTATATTGAGTTAACTGGGGGCATTTTTGCCACATTTGGAGATCTGGCTACAACATTTCTAAATCATTTCCAGTTGCCTGTCCGTTATGATGCCGGGACTGAACTCCTAGCTAATTTTAAACAGGACGATGCAACCCACATTTCTGATCATATTCAGGAATGGCGGAGAAGGAAGAGGCTTATTAAAGCTCATATTCTAGGAGAATTCCTTTTGGAATGGTTTCTGAAATCTCTGCAGTCAGATATTTCTAAGGATGTATCCCTCTCCGGGGTATTTTCCGAGGAGCAGGCCATTTTTAGGGCCCAGTAGCTTGAATTGATATATTCTCAGTCTGGGGTCCTTCATAAATGTTTTCCTAATGCTCCTCACTCCAAATTGGACTTATCCAAAACTAAACCCGGTCCTCATGGTGATGGACTTATTGGGCCGATCAATAATGGTGCAGCTAACCTGCTTAATCAATTACAGCAGTTGTCTTTACAATCTGCTCCTTCTGGTCAGGCTGTGCCTACTGAGTCGTCGCCTTCTCAATATTTGTTGGTGAATGTCGTTCAGACTTCTAGCCCTAAAGAAAATCAACAATCCGAAGGGAAGAAGAAGGGACGTAATAAGAAAAAGGGCAAGAATGGGAAGGGTAATGCAAAATCCAACGAGCATGTTGGTGAGGGTCCAAAGGATAAAAAGAAAGCGAAGTTTCCATGCAAGTTATGTGCTGGAGACCATCTTACTCACCTTTGCCCTAAAATTCAAGATGCGCAGCGCTTGTTAGCTCAACAAGGTTCTCCTAGTTCCCAGGCTGTGTTGAAAAACCCTTTTCCCCAAGGGCAACAGTTAGTTGTTGGCGCGAACAAAAATACTGGGGCTTCCTTTGGGGGCACCCAGGAAGGGGAAATTCCATCAAAAATATACATGATGAGTGCTCACGTGGATGTCACCACGAGATCTCGTGATTATGGCGAAGATGAGTCTTCGAAAGCCAAGGGTGCTCCTGATGCTACTGAGCCGCTTCACATCACGAAGCCTATTGTTGAGCCTATACCTCGGATGCCCAAAGCATCTACTAAGCGTACGACGATTAATCCAAATGCCAGGGCTGCCCAGAACTACTCTATTGTGGAAGATCTGGCGCAAAGTCCTTGTGCCATGTCGGCTCTTGAGGTGCTCCAGTCTTGTCCGGCTTAGTGCAGTGCTCTGCTCACTGCTCTTGGGGCTGTTCATCCAAAGAACTCTCTTATGATTACATTCGATATGAATAATTTTAAAAAGAGACTCCCCCATCATATGGATTTTCATAGGAAATGCAATATTTTCCGGACGGTCGTTGATGAGGGTGCTTCCACATGTGTGATGTCTCTCACATGTTGGAAGGGAATTTGATCTCCCGCAGCTGTTCCATCTGCTACTCTTCTGACTGCGTTTGATGGTCATTCTCATAGACTGCATGGTATTGTCCCAGCTTTGCCCATCTGTGTTGGGGGCAAAACTGTAAATATAGAGGTTGAGATAGTTGATGCAAGCTTGGACTACAACCTTCTGTTGGGGAGAAACTGGATTTATGAGATGGATGCCATTGCATCTTCATTATTTCGGATTATTTGTTTCCCTCACGAAGGGAGGATTGTTACAGTGGATCAACTGGACTGTCCTCCTGTAGACCCGAATGCATCTACTGACTCAACTATTCCAAAGTTGGATAAGGCCAAGTCGCCTGTTGAGAATTTAGGGGTTGGAATGTATTCTTCTTTGATGGGTACTTTTGATATTCTACCTCCTACTGTTCATATAAATGAAATTTCATCCTCCAGGGCTCCTCTTCGAAGAGAGTTCTTCAGAACTCATTATTTTTCAGACCCTTGGACCTAACCTTCCCCTACAGCCACATTAGCGGAAGGTCAAGTGGGTGGAATGGAATTTCCGATGTCTGCAGCTGAGATTTCTTATCAATCTATTGTTGACTCTGCAGAGTCCATTCCAGCTCCTCTTTCTCCGGAGGAATTGGATGGCGATGTGGCTCCGGCTTGGACACTTAGTTCTTCTTCTGCCCAGGATTGCCTTCATACCACTCTTCCATCTGAAGAGGCCATCCTGGAAGCTATGACTGGTATAGATAGACCGTGGGATGATTTGCATCATCGGTCTTACTTTTTACCTGATTTGAGCGAAGTTGAAACAAGTTTTCCAAGTCCTGTGTCTCCTGGTCCTGTTCACCCAGTCCTGAACCCTTTAGCACCAACACAGGTACATGCTGAAGGGAACATGGCTATGATTTCTCCAACTATCTTGGTGAACATTTCCAGGGATCCCAATGTTATAGAGAATGTCTTCATCGGAGCTGAATGTTCCCCTGAAGAGATTCAGATTTACACCGATCTCTTTAAAGAGCATAGGGATGTGTTCGCTTGGTCTTATGAGGAAATGCCTGGTATAGATCCATCTATTGTCCAGCATGAGATCAAGACTTACGAAAATGCTAAGCCTGTGAGGCAAAAACTTCGTCCGGTCAATCCTAGGAAGGCTGCAGCTATCAAAGCCGGAGTGGAGAAGCTGCTTAAGGCGGGATTTATTTTCCCTGTTCCTTTGACTGAATGGGTTTCGAACCCTGTTCCCGTAGATAAAAAACAAGGAAAAATTCAAGTTTGCATCGATTTCAGAGACCTTAATAAAGCATGTCCAAAAGATAATTACCCCACACCATTTATAGATCAGATCATTGACGAGTGTGCCGATAATGAGATTTTCTCCTTCATGGACGGTTTCTCCGGATATAATCAGATTACTATCCATCCTGAAGATCAGCATAAGACTGCCTTTATTTGTCCCTGGGGTACATTTGCTTACAAAAAGATGCCTTTTGGTCTTAAAAACGCTGGGGCTACCTTTCAACGGGCCATGTCATATGCCTTCCACGACATCAAACAGATTATTGAGGCATATTTGGATGATTTAGCTGCTCATTCTCGAAAGAAAATGGATCATCCTGCTCACCTCCGTCAAGTATTTGAACGATGTCGTTTATACAATAATAGGTTGAATCCGAACAAGTGTGTTTTCGTGGTCACATCCGGTCGGTTATTGGGATTCATTGTGTCTAGGGAAGGGATTAGGGTAGATCCCTTCAAGGTTGAGGCAATACTTCAGTTGCCTCCCCCATCATCTATTCGTCAACTTCAAAGTCTACAAGGAAAAGCTAATTTTCTTCGGAGGTTTATTGTGAATTATGCTGAAGTTACCAAAGGATTTATGAGATTGTTGAAGAAGGGAGTTCCATTTTTTTGGGATGACTTCGCTCAGCGCTCATTCGATGCTTTGAAAAAAGCATTGAACTCTGCTCCTTTATTGAGTCCACCTGATTATAGCAGGGATTTCCTTTTGTATCTTGTAGCAACAAAATCTACCATTGGTATGGTTCTGGTTCAGGAAGATGATGCTCTTGTAGAGCATGTTATATACTATCTTAGTCGAGGATTGGTAGGACCTGAACTCCGGTACACTCCGATAGAAAAGCTGGCTTTAGCAGCTGTTCATGCTGTGCAGCGACTCAGACATTACATTCTTCTACGAAAAACTTATGTTTTGTCAGCAACCAATCCATTTCAATTTGTTCTCAGTAGGCGAGTGATTGGGGGCAAATACAATAGATGGATTGTGATTTTGTAGGAATTTGATCTTGAGTTTATGTCTGCCAAGTCCAAGAAATCATCAGTTTTCGCGGAATTGATTTCTGAGTTGCCCTGTGGAGAAGAGATAGTCTATGATGAATCCTTCCCGGATGAACATTTGTTTCTTATCTCTCCACAGGATCCTTGGTATGGAGATATCATTGTGTATCTTCAGACTGCGAATTTTCCCTCTACCTTTTCGAAAGATGAGCGCCGTAAGTTGCGTCACTTGGCTAAGAATTAATTGATCATTGGTGATGCTTTATACCGTCGAGGGGTTGATTCAATCCTGAGACGTTGCTTAACTCTCGAAGAAGCTGAGGCTGTGCTGAATGATTACCACAGTGGAGCTTGTGGTGGTCATTTATCTGGGCTTGATACAACCCAAAAAATCTTGCGTGCTGGGTACTTTTGGCCTTCGATTTTCAAAGATTGTATGGAGTCGGTCAAAAAGTGTCATCCGTGTCAAGTTTATACTCAAAAAATGCGCGCTCATCCAGCTCCGATTTTTCCAGTCATTACTGTCGGTCCCTTTACAAAGTGGGGTATTTATTATGCTACTTGTAACCCTCCTTTAGCTAAAGGTCACAAGTACATTATTGTAGCGGTAGACTACTTTACGAAGTGGGTCGAGGCTATGCCTACTTTTGGGAATGATGGTGAGACTGCAGCTCTTTTTCTTTTCAACCAGGTTATTGCTCATTTTGGTATTCCTAGAGAGATTATCACTGATCATGGCAGTGATTTTCAGAATAGCATGATGGCTGAGTTGGCTCTAAAATTAGGTTTCCGGCAGGAGCATTCATATCCGTATTATCCTCAAGCCAATGGGCAAGTGGAAGCCATGAATAAATCCTTGAAGACAATTCTTCAAAGGAAAATCGATAAATCTCGATCCAACTAGCATATCATGCTATATCCTGCACTTTGGGCATACAGGACGTCAGTGAAAACTGCAACTGGCTTTACTCCGTTTCAGCTAGTTCACGAGTTGGAATCCGTATTTCCCATTGAATGTGAGATTCCTTCTCTTAAATTAGCTGTTGAACTTCTTCCTCACACTTCTAGTCTTGAAGAACGTCTCCTTCATCTGGAACATCTTGATGAGCAGCGTCGGGATGCCGCCATGATGAATGAAGCACATAAAAATCGAGTTAAAGTTCAGTACGATAAGGCGGTCAAGCCTAGGGTTTTTTCGGAAGGTGACCTTGTTTTGGTCTATGCCCAAGAAAAAGATGCCCTGGGGGCAGGAAAGTTTAAGTCTATGTGGTATGGCCCCTTTATCGTTAAAAATGTCCTTAAAAAATGAGCATATACCTTGGTTGATTTTGAAGGGAATGAGTTGTCGGAGCCTAGAAATGGGCTCTATTTGAAAAAGTATTATGCCTAGGCTTCGGCCTGGCATTTTTCTTTTGTATATAGTAGTTTTGCTTTGTACATATCTGGTTTTTCGATCTTTGATGGGATTGTGATGTTTTGATCTGCTTTGGCAGGTTGTGTCGGATGTTATGAGTCATTTTGGTTTCGCTGATGGTACTAGTAGACACACCCGGAATTTGGCTTCCACGGCTTGGGTGCTTCATCGTCCATCTGGTCAGCAGTTAGTATCAAGAGGAGTCTACATTGGTCCTGCTTCCAATAATATAGCAGAATACACTGCAGTTATTTATCTACTCTCGGAGGCAATATATTTGGGTGTTGATTCGTTGGTAGTTTTCTTGGACTCCCAGCTGGTGGTGTCGCAGTTGAACAATACTTATCGGGTTTGCGATCCATTTTTACTCTTGTTGTTCTTGAGGGTACGTTTGTTACAAAGATCATTTCAATTTTTAACTTTCATTCATATTCCTCGAGTTGACAATTGGATGGTAGACTCATTAGTTAATCAAGCAATTGATTGGCATATTAATCATTCAATACATTAAAATTTAATCATCAAAAACATCATACATTTTTATACATTTGTCACATCACATCAAAAATCGCTATATATATATCATCAGAGTGTTCAAAAACTATACAAAAATTTGGATCCATAAGTCGTACAAAATTTGGGCTTATGCCCGATCATGTTCAAATCTCAAAAAATATACAGTCATCTGGTAAATCATATCTATCTACTCCTGTGGTCCCTGCCCAGAAGTTTTGTTCCTATAGAACACGATCGCAGTCACGACTCGGCGGAATAACTGCACCCAGTCATGAGGTACTCCTACTACCCGTCTCTGGATGGCCTCGGGTAGGTCTTCCATTGCAGCCATAGGCACTTGGCGGGTTAAACCCTCCAAGTTCCTCTGTACAACATGGGGGGTTCTGTCTGAGTCTACTATATCCGCCTCGCCTCTGCGGCGATTGTGTCGTGGGTAACCATCAGGACGGACTGGTCCAATATCTGTATCATGATCATTATGATATTTTAAGTCACTTTGAATCCAAACAAAAACATGTTTCATTTTTTCATACATAGTGAAAAAATCCAAAAAAAAATCATATAAGTTAAAAAATTGCAAACTTACCGAATATACCCCATGCCGCGCCAGGTGGAATGACGAGGTCTGGATCGCCACGGAAATCCATCCCAGCATAGGGATAGTCCTCCACAGTGATGATTTTTTCTCCCCACCATTGGAAGAACTCATCATCCCAGGTGGTTCGGGGAACTTCACTTCTCCCCAGTCTCTTCATCAGGTCTACCCATCAGGAAATTCTTAGGTCCCTTGGGCTGCTGATAGAAGAGATCACTTTGGGTCTCAGCCCAGGAATCTTCTTGAAGAAGAATGTCATCAATATTGTACCATATCCGAAATTTTTTGTCTTTGCTTTTCATATGGAAGTCAATTGTTGCTTCATGTTCATTAGTAGGGCTGTGCACCAATCATATATATGAGTTAAGCATTCCACAGCTATACTCATTTGAGTCCTGGATGCCTGGTGTAGGGAAGCAGATCCTGCTACCCTGCCAATGGTAAAAAGGAGAATTTTCATGTCCAAGTCTCTTAAATATTTGATAGAAATTTGAGTCCCAACTTTCTTGGAACCCTCTACGCAGTAGACGTGGACGTAATCTTCCACGGTGAGCCCTCCCAGAGGTTTGCCATGTAAATCTACTGGCTCCCCCCTTCGGGAGAGTCCAGTAATAAATAGATATCTTCCACCTCGATACGTATGGGAATTTGATCTATTATGAAACAATCTTCTTCCGGTTCCCAATAATTCACAAGCATTTTGAGCAACCAGACATTACTCTTCATATTTGGCATTTTGAAAAATTTGAGCAATCCACAATTTCGGAGAATATTGAGCGATAATTGATCCTGCATTACTACATTTTCAATGGCACTGTGCTCACGTTCTCTCCATGATATAGTCATCCTGCAAAAAATCAATAATTTTTCCATTAGAATCACGTTTTTCTAAATCGTCATATACGCGACTTTATTTATATATGGGCTGCGTATATACGCGCCAATATTATAAATCATGATGCAATGTAACCGGTAATTAAGAAAATAATTAATGAAATTTCTGATTTTTAAACTTATGAGCTGACAAATTGATAATAATGATGGATTAAGAGCTTACCTAACTGATTCGACAAAGTTTGATCACTGATTGCTCCTGTTTTGACGAAATAGGGTTTTTCTCCAGAGCTCTTTTTCCCAAATCAGCAAGTAACAATGAACCAAATGTGAGGTAACATGTGTATTTATGCCCAGAAATTGAAATTTTTTGCAAAAAATTGTTATGCCTATTTTTTCAATCTATCTTAAGCTGCATAACCCGGATGCTTGTAAGTGCCCAGATTGGTATATTTTTAGGTACATTTTGATGAAGTTGAGATTTTTCTAGTTTTTGATCCATGACTGCTGACCTGTCATGGCAGGTATATGATCTTCACTGGCATATAGGTTAGTAAATCCACTTTCCGTTGCATTTTGCATACTAGCCTCCATTTTGATCACTTGCCATAGGGTCGATCCCATCAGATCATGAGTATTTTACCCATTTCACTCACCGATTATTTAATCATGACTTGGTGGTAGAGCCTTCCTTTACATGGGCTTCCTAGTTAGTTTCTCGCTAGCACTTGTTGCCCATGCTGCAATTTATGTAGGCTCGGGAGTCCTCTTTGGTCCCGCCATGAATTACGTGTTGAAGCTTCATTCTTCTTCTTCTTCTTCACTATCATTTTTTCTGGCTATTACCCTAGAGGCTCCCTAGTGTTGTTGATTTGTATTACTGCATTGCATATTGGCTACTTGTTTATCCTGGCCTTTAGCCGGCTTCATTTGGACCTGGGAATGTTGGTGCTTCTAAATCTTTTTATACAATCGTCCTGTGATAAGTTAATAATTGCATGCACTTAGCTATCACGGATTGACACCTTTTTACCCATGGATGGAACATTCCTTTGAGTATCGCTTACCAATTTCCGCCACCTTGCATTGAGCATAGGATTGTTCCTATCCCAGGAACTAGTGCATTTGTTTCTTGATACTCATTCTATCCATTGTACTATAGCATTCTTTTATTCTTTTTCAAGCTTATTATATGAAAAAGACAAAAAAAATCAAATATAACAAAAAGAGCGGGAAAGGGATGTAACTTCGTAATTTGATGGCAGTACAGTGTTAGTTTGTCGCCCTTGAACAAAGCACATACACTTATATATTTCCTTCATTTGGGATGGTTTTAGTTTTGACCTATTTTCATCCTTTGCCTTGTTTCACTGGTCAGTCCTCCCTCGGTTGGTTATCTCTTCCAATCATATGGAGAGTTTGTTTTTTCCTCCTGCATAACAGACTTATACAGTGTCACTTTTTACTGCCATGGTCATCACGAGTCTTGCTTTTGTTCAAGGGAAGTTTTACAGAGTCGGCCATTCTGCGGTGTCTCTTGACTCATTATTCAGTCGGCCTTCCCGGTCTTGTCAGTATCTTGTTCTATCACATCAAATGTTTTGGTCTTCTGCTTGTGCTGGTTTGAGAAGGTCCCCATTGACTTCTTTCCAGTGGGTTTGTCTCTCATCGACTACGACACATTGCTATGAGAGTAAACCTAGAGCCGCACCCTGGCCCTATTTCCATCATTGATAGGTGACCTTGTGCTTAGCATTTGATCATCATTATGGGTCTTTGACTGAGTGGTTTCCGTGTTCGACGTCGTGATACATTATCACACTTGGGATTCAGGCAAAGACCTGATTTCCATTTGATCCTATCGGTGGATATCTCGCCTCCGTGTCGATTTCATTATTGGTTGGTTCAGGTTTCTTTGTGTTATCATCTGTGCATGTTGAAATGGATTACACAAATAATTCACGTCTCGTTTCTCTGTCCGATTCTTCATGGGGTACCTTGGCTCCGGCGGGTTACACTTCGCGCCTGGACTGATGGGATGCCTTAATGCCTTCCTTCTGTGTTACATCTTTTCCCATCGACTCCCGACTCATCGTCTGGGAATTTCAGATCAGAGTCTTTTGCTCGCACTTTAGGGTTTATGCCACTGCCAAGCACTTCTTCGAACGGGTGGGGATTCATCATTGCCTCCTGATTGGTAGATTCTTCCAAGTGTTCGACTTCAGCTCATTCATTCGCACTTGTTAGATTGTACTGGGGCACCTTGACACTCATTTTCATTATTGGTGGGTTTTCTCGCGTTGGTTAACGGTATACATTATTGACCGTTAATCCAATGATTTCTCACATGGTCGACTTCAGCTCATTTATTCCCATTGTGTAGAATTGTGCCGTCGAGATCGGTGAAGACCTCGAGTTGCATCAACATTTTTCGATTCACTTTTGACAGTTCATTCAGTTTCTGCCAGTGATGCCGTCCACCCTTATATGTTGCAGTGTCAGTACAACAACATCTTATATGTTGGCTCCCGAGTTGCATGATTGTACCATGTGTTCCACCCCTTATGATTTGGTACTTGGAGATTTAGTCACTTTTATGATCAGACATCCAGTTTCAGCATCATTGATCAGCTTTCTATATGTGATACTTGGACATTGATTCCGACTTGTACTTCCGGGCCATGCTCAGATGATTCATTGTGTACTTTCAGTTCAGCTATACTTGTATACATTTTGGATCCATTCTGTACTTTCTATATGATGTATTTTTTACTGAGCATGGGTATTCCTGCCTCAGCATGAGTTGACTCTCTGTTTTCTTTCATTGGTTTTTGGCAGGCTGAAATCTGGTGAAGTCCTCTCTTGTCCTTGCGAAGTTCTTTCTATGTGCATAATACATTTTGGCCATCATGTACCCCTTCTGACCTCATATATTAGGGGGCATCTGTTATAGCATCATTTTTCACCCTCATGTGATTCATGATTGTCTCTTTGGCCTTAGGCACCCATTCCCACAGACTTGAACAAAATTCATAAAAAACAGTGTTAAAAATCCCATACGCGGGTATGCCCAGACTTTTCCGCGTGTATACGCGAGTCCATACACACTTTTCCACGTATGCCATTAAAATCATTAAAAATATATATAAAAATTCCCTATTTTCGGGCTGGGTTGATGGTTACTCCAGTAGTTCAACCACCCCAACACGTGGCCAACTGTTTCCAACTGATTGAAACTACTTTGAGGGAGTATAAAAGCCCCTCATGTGCATGGCCTAAGGGAGAGAGAAATTTATAGACATTATACTCTGTTGGAATCCCAATTCAAGTCTGATTTCCTGTGCCTCCTGCACTTTCCATGATTTTTATAGGAAACCCTTGTTTTCTGGAGATGTTCATTAGTTTATATGTCATCTCGTGTGCACAAGTCTTGAAAGTATCCTAGCGAGGCAAGGGCGGGACGGATCCAGACGACGGTCTGTTCGAAGATCGTGGAAGGATTCAGGTGATCTCTCCACTTTTTTATTATTGTACATCCTGTTCGTAATAAAGAAGAACCATCTTGTTCCTCAAATCACGTGTTAATATCTACTTGCATATGTGAAAAGATTATTATTTAAGCATTTATTATTGTTTATATGATGTTTCACATCGATTTCACTAAAATTTAGGATAGATATATGTTGTACAACTATATTTTCGTGCACGTTTCTTCTTGGTTTTCAGGTTGAGGATGAAGAAGGGTTGCTGGGGGTTTGGACCCCGCGGGATCTAAATCAAACGTAGGATTACGGGTGAGTTCTACTATCGATGTTATCTAGTTTTTAGCATACAAGTGTGGTTGTGTGAGTCCTTCTTGAGTAGCATGCCCTGATCTGTGGAGGTTTTGACCCAACAAACCTCTGGGGAGTTATTTCCCGAAACAATGGGAATAGGTCTACGGGGCTCCTCTTGTTCGATTTCATGTCTGGGCAGATGAATCATATGAGTGCGTCCACCTCTGCTGGACAAAAAAAAATTCACATTAATCAAATTTTCACAACGAACAATAAATATAACTTACTTGAAAACATGACATAACTAAACAACCAATCTACCTGATAATCCTCCTCTCATGGAGGGGTCTCTGGAGGGCTCGCCTGATGCCATTGTTGCTATAGTATCAAATCAAATTTCTCCCCCTCATAAACAAATTAGAAAAAAAATTATTAATCAACAGTCATGTCATCAACCAATGCATAACAGGTACTATAGCTCTAACATTTTGAAGCCAACAAAAATATTAGCTATATGGTATAAAAAGTATGGTAAGCATTTTTCAATGTCTGGAATTTTGTTAGAAATCTCATATAAAAAGTTAATTTTAACACTTTTTTATATCTATTTCCTATATCCTAAAATTTTAGTTATTAACCTCAAAATTTCCAAATTTGATTTACAATCCCAATTAAAACCTCTCCTATTTTCATTTGAAATAAGTTAAAGTGTCTTTATGAGGACATGGTTTCTGTCAAAGCGCAAGGTTACAAGGCTGAGGTTACAGGGAAGCAAGGACATATAGGAAAACATGCTTAGGTTACGATGACAAGGATCAAAGGATACAACTATGCAGCATTGAGGTGGAGCAAGCTATGGACGTTAGCATACGAACGCTAGCCAAGTTTACAAAAACATACATGGACACGGGTCAAGGCTACAGTGACTCACAAAGTGATGGGACAGAGGTTACATGCCATACAAGCATGTAATGAACATTCCTCTACTCAACATGGCTTCTCTCTAACTATGGATGATTAAAATTTTCATATATGTTCATTGATAAAAATTATTGCTCATATGTTTTTATTGATATTGATCTTATCATTTTATGTTTTCTGTGTTATAATATGTATGTGTGAACCCAATGGCAAACCTCATACAAACTTCATCATAAAATTTAAATTCAAATCAAACTTAATCATTTACGAACTCAAATTTGAACCCAAACCATGTGACATAGACGTACATGAATATATATTTGTTTAATTAATATTTTCACATTTTATATTATTTTGGTAAATTGGTTTTAAAAAAGGACAATGCAAGCCAGTTTTTTATTCTAGTTTCGTTAGACCCTCACCTCGTTGATTCTGGTTCTAGTTTTCAAAACACGGTATCAACATACCAAATGTCGAAAATACTCTTGAACCTAATAATAATGGATGAAATCCTATATTTATTAATCTTAAACTTGGCATGGATGGTTGGGGCCTAACCCTAAAGGACTAGGATGACCCACCACCCAATGTTATGATTTTTAGTCTGGAATAACACTTAGTTAGTATTCGAGGGAAAATTAAACCATGATGAGATTTACTATGGAGGATCTAGAAATTATAAAGAAAGTGAAAACCCTTATTGAGAAATATAATTCAGAAAAAGGTTAGCCAGAAAGAGATGAAAGCTAAGATAGAGAAAAGGAGAGAGATTGTATAGAAATGTAGCCATAATTTTCAAGGTTCCTCCTCTAACTCTATAATTGTTAGGGAACACTTTAGACATGTTTCTCCCATTCATGAAGAGCATCCCACAGTTTCACTTTCAATTCCACAAATGAGAGAGTATTGTTGGTTTTCTTCCACCTTCCTCCACCACTACTAGTTGCACTCAGCCCACCATTGAAACCATTGGAATAAGTACAAGGAATATGCTTATGAGTACATGGCCAAATTGTGGTATGATGAAGATGTCCCCTTCAATAGTTCCTACTCAGCTTATTATCAATCTACTCTAGAGTTCATAGTTGTTGTTAGTAAGAGCTTCAAAGGCCATTTTTATATATTATAAAAAAAGAAATGTTTAATCCATAAATGACTAGTTTATAGACAATGAAAAATCATTGGGGAAAAAAGGTAATTTTTATCAAATGGATTGAATGATGGGAAGTTTCTTACCATGATTAATTTCCTTTTTTATTTTCACACGAGGATCCTTTTTTTGAGATCAATAAATGCATCTAACTGGGTGAAATATGAAAACTTTTTATTTCAGCTATGGAATGCCTCAAGGTGGGTGTGGAGAATGCTTTTTAGGTTATCACTGATAATGCCTCTAACTATGTTTTTTTTGGTAAGAAGTTGGGTGGAAAAAAACCCAACCACACTACAAACTCCATGCATTGCAACTACCTAAACTTTTCATATTTGGTGTCTAATTATTTCGATTTACATTGAAGTCCATGAATATGTATTTTTTCATTATTTTTTTAATATTTTATGTTGTTTTTACTAAATTGGTTCAAAAAATAGTCTAGATGGACCACTTTCTTGTTTTGGTTTGGTATAACCCTTAACTAGTTGATTTTGATTGTGGTTTTCAAAAAATTGGTCTCACCATACCAAAAGCCAATAAGCCTATTCGACCTACCAATCATGGATGGGATTCAGTTATATATGATCTGAAGGTATTTTTACAATCAATGACTTTCCAATAATAGGAAAGACATTTTCCCAATCTTTTAGATGTCAAATGGACACATGGATTCAAAGTTTGACACATGTGAACTCTTCTAGAAGGCACTGGCCAAGTGGAGATTCCAGAACAATGAGAATTTCACTCCCAATGTGACTAACACACCTATGAGTTTCGGGAAGTGCTTTGCATAGCAGAATTGCATGGGGCTACCTGCATATGCGATTCACGTAGTCCCTTTAGAGGCAGCGTTGATGAGCTCTCATATGATATATTATAAACTTCAAATCTTGGAAACCTTTGCAGATGAAATTCTTGAATGATTTGTCTTGTTATTTGTCTTAGGGCATATAACAACTGAAATTTATGGGATGATAGACCATATTCATTGGTCCTAGAGATGATGCCCAGTTAACCATGTCATTGGGAATGGTGCCCAAATTGACCTATAACAAATAGTGTTAAAAATATCCAATGTTATAATTTTTTAGGTTACGTAGGTCGGACTACCCATGGAGGATTTTAACTGGTGACCTATATCAAGGTGTTCCTTAACAATGCACCCATTAATTGTTAATATAAATTCCTATAGACTCTACAAACATTGAATGTCAAAGATAAAAATAGGCTTGAAAAGAAAAACTTTCCTATGAATTACAATCAAATCATTAAATATGAAAGAGAATTAGATGAATCCAAACCACCAAAATAAATGGATGTTTAAATAAAAAAATTTGAGTTTAATATATTAACAAATGATTTTATTAAAATAGCATGGAAATATGACTACAATTCAGATAAGTATAAAATAGAGATATTCGACCTACTCTAAGAATATCATGATATGTTTGCAAGGGATTACAAGGATAAAAAATGGTTAATAAAGAAAATTGAGGAAGATGAAAATAAAACTAATCCTAGAGCTAAGGAAATCAAGAAACCTCCATGCAAGCTAGAACATAAATATAAACCCATTGTTAAAAAAGAAATAGAATCAATATTAGTTTTAAGTATCATTTTCCCTATTGATAAATTAGAATAAGCAAGACGAATGGTCATCCAACCGAAGAAGCATGACTCAAAAAATTTGAGATGACTTTAGAGGTTGTAACAAAGCAACAATAATCGACCCATTCCCAACTCCTTTTGTGAATGAAATCATTAATTAATTTGTAGGACATTAATTATACTCCTTCATTAATGGAATTTTAGGATATAATCAAGTACCAATTATTGAGGATCATGAGAAAACTACATTTGTATTACAATTCAGTTCCCTTGCATTCCATGTGATGACATTTGGACTCCAAATTGCTACAACTATTTTTTCGACAACTGTTGTAAAATATTTCCAAGAATATATTTATAGAACTATGGGTATGTACTTTGACAATTGCACTATATATAGTGTACTAAGAGATAATCGAAATTGGTTAAGAAGGTTATTCAAATGGTTTTGTCGGATTCATCTTCCCGTCAATATCAAAAAATGAATCTTGAAATACCAAAAGGAATGCCGTTGGGAAATGTGGTATGTAAAAATAATATAAAAGTAGATATGGCTAAGATAAAAAAAAATTATTCATATAAATCCATTATTAAATAAAAAAATAGATTTAAAAAAAATATGAGAAAAAATCGATATCACATCATTTGTGTTCATCATTATTTAAATTGCACATATACATTAAATTCATTTCATGTAATGAATCAATGCATCATTCAAACTGCTTAAGGTAAAATTGGTTGAATAAACCTATATTGATATTTCCTTATTGAACTAAGAAATTTTACCATGTTCATGTTGATACTTCAAAAGCTGCAATTTTAACTATATTACATCAACCAAGTGATGATACAATCAACCGCCCAAAAAGTTATCACCTAGCTATATTTCACTAGGATGATAGAAATACACCATGTAGTATATATTGTATAAATTAAAGCCCACTTTCACTATAAGAAATAATTTATTGAACCGATTTTCCTAAATTATTTCCATTTAATTTACCCATATGAAAATAACCCATAAAATTATTTAATTAATCATCATGTTATTTTCATATGTTTACCTATTTATGTGCAAATAATTAATTTTATTTTCATCCACTTATTCCATTTCTACATGAATAATTAAATAAAACATTATTTATTTATTATTTTTGAATCATTTCACTTTTATCCCTTCAAATAATTTCTTTTTAAATAAACAATTATTTTATATTAGTTTAACTAGTTTGTAGGCAGGAAACTTTACATTCGAAGCAAGATCTTCTACTATAGTGTTCAAAAATCGCAAAATAGGATACCCTTTCCTACCTTTCCATCTAAAAACTATAAATTTTACTCCACTTATTTTATAGAGTCTCTAGAAGACTCCTAGATACATTGTGTTCTTGAAAAATATATATTAAGACACCAAAATAGAACTAACTAGCGTTATTATTTTGAGCTTTAGAGCTTCCAGCGTATTCAACCTGTGTGATTTTTGCTTGTGAGGGAGAAGCTTCATCCATAATTAGCCCCATAATTCCCACATTCTCCCGTTGAGCCCTTTATTCACTTGGTAGATCATACGCTAGTCCAAATACTTCCTTAATAATTCCAAGAATGGTGGATTCCATAGTGAACTCAATACACTTCACTTTGACATTTAAACTATCCACCACAACTTGTAATCGATCAAACTTAACCTGGATAATTTCAAACTTCTAACTCACCAGGTAAAAAATTTCTCTCACCTCAACGATCACCAGTTCATTTTGTTTGGAAATCAGCGAAGAAATATAGGCCATGCTCATGGCCGATTCTGACGATAATTACAATTCATAAAATATCTCTAGGTTAGTTTAACACTCCATCGATATTTAAAGGACCTCAATGATATTTGATGAGAAATCCACTACGTGAAGTCTCCATAAATAGGAATGTGTTCTATTGTCACTTCATCCAAAAAATCCATGAAATCATTCAATTCCTGAGCCCTGTCTTCACCTATGCATCACAAGATAAGCCAGGGTTGGATCATCCCCTTTGCTGTGGAATTCATGGACATTTAAATACCTTTAAACTAGTGGGATGAAATTGTACTCTTCTATAACCGTGCATATTAAAACAATGAAAAAAACCCACCACACATCCGAGAGCATGGTGATTTTCACCATGAAATTCCATCTATTGGATCCAGTAGTGTCGTTCACGCTAGGTGAATTCTGCCATAATCTCATTCATGGGATTTTTGTATTAGAGAGACCATTAATTGGCATGATGTTCTTCATAATTTATTAAACTCCATATTTGAAGGATTTGGGGTATTAAAACCCAAGGTTTATTTGTAATTTTGATCATCGAATGAAATTTAGCGTTTGGGCTCCTTGGTCCTGGATTATCAAACATTTATCAAGGAAATATCCTTTATTTACTAATGAGTTCACCACCTGTTTTTTTTTACTTTTGATGTGATAAAATTCCACGCTTTCAAATTATGGATTTTCATGCTAATTCTAAGTATTAACGAAGAGAGGTCATATTCTGATATCTCCTTAATTTTTTGATTATTTTGTATGAAAATCATGTAGTCACCAAACACTACCAAATATTGTATCCACCTTTATATTTATATCTCTAATACTTTCCATACAGATATAATTTTTTCTTGAATATTAGTTGACCTTCCTAATCCCCAAGCAAATTTCTTCTTTATTTGTTCATCAAGGTGAAGAATGACCCATCCTGCTCCTTCCTCCCCTGAATCTCCCTTCAAACATCCATCAGAAAAGAGAGAATTATGTCCCTTTTTGAGCCTCCATTCCTAAAATTGATCCTTATCTAACCTTTATGATATATGATTTCTTGGGAATACATGTCTTGAAGCAACCAACATGATTGTGGGGAGGCCCTGGACAAAGCCATGATTTTTCTATGACGATAGATTATCTATATTAGATGGATCATATCCCCAAGTTGTTATGGATTCAAATATAATTTGGACTACCTTAGCTATTGCTGATGCGGGATTTGGTTTTATATCCTTCAATATAGCTTGATTGTGAGTTAACCAAATGGACCAACACAAATATTTGGGAAATGCGATCCAACATCTTAAAATTATAGAACCAGATCTTGGCTGCTGATGAAATTGAAATTTCCATTCTTTAAACATTTCAATCCAATCCATAACAACGCATTTAAGGTCACTAATTGGAGTTAGAAATAATTTGTATACCTCGGTGGAGAATGAGCATTGTTGAAAAACATGGATGGTGTCTTCTTCAGCATATCCACATAGAACACAACGTGAAGGACCTTCTATTTTACTCTTTTTAAAATCCTTTTCTATCAATATTTTCTCATGAATAATATCCCAACAAAAGGGATTGATTTTAGGAAGGCCATATTTTCTCCAAATGTTTCTCCAAATACTAGCAGTGGAAGGATGTACAATTTTTTTCACTAGATAATCATAACCATCTTTAACCATATAAAGGCTCTTCTTTTTTTCCAAACACATTCTATGATCAAGATGATCGGTTGTGGCTAGTGCAAATCCCTTGATATACTTTGACAATGAATTCCAATTACAATGAAATTTTTGTGGGAAATATTGACATAACCGTACGACCCATTGGCCACTTTCATCCCATTTTGATATATCTACTAATATGTGATATCCTTGTTCTTGCATCCAATTTTCTAATTCCCGCACTCTTAAAATTTCATTTACCAAATCGGTAGAGGTAACACGATCCTTATAGATATGTATGTGAACTCCATTTCCTATGTTGCATCCCAATCTATTAAGGATGATGGGAGCCATACATCTACCGATCTTCCATATTTTGGAACCCTCATCTATCCATGATTGCTCTTCGGGCCTAATCATTCTATTCTTATGAAAATACTTTACAAGGAAGGCCCTCTTCCACCATTCCTGTTAATCCAAAAGGAGGCACTAGACGATCATAGCTCCCAATGCTAATTTCATAAATTTAGGGTCTTTTATTATGAGTCATCCCATTTTTTCGATAACCAAATTGCATTCCAATTCACAAGGTGAAACCAATTTTAATTCTTCACCCCCCCTTGCCATAAAAATTTTCTTGAAAAAATATTGATTTGATGCATAATGATCATTGGTGCAAGTAGTACAAAGCCCATATATACTAGAAAGGATGAATGCACAGACTTGATGAGAACAATCATCCATGTTAAATTTAACCATTGATCTCTCCATGAGAGGATTTGTTCTAGGATATTTTGAAAAATTGCATCCCAATCCTGCCCACTAAAATTCCCTACGGAGATGGGAATACAAGGAAATGTAAATTACCTCCTCCCATGCACCATCAGGAATCCTAATATTTGAGAGATCTTTTTTAGTGTGCATTTATATTTGTTCCAACCAAATAACTCAATTTTCCTTTTTTACCATCCCTCTAGATATATCCAAATACATGTCTAGTAATTTTTTTGAATCAAGAGGATATGATTCTAGAGGAACTTATGAGAAATAGGGTATCATCATTAAAATGAGAATGATTAATCCATTTGACATTATATGCTATGCATAAATATGTTAACTTACCTTCTTGCCTTGCAGATTCCAAGTTTCGACAAAAGCTCTTAGCCATGATAATATATAGAAGTGGAGATAAAGGAAACCATTTCCGTAGACCCCTAGATATAACAAATAAACTGGTCAGCATACCATTGACCAGCGGGACAATCGAAGGGGGCTCCAATACAACCCTTTATCCATTTCATAAGTTCTTCACAAAAGCCCATTTTTTCAATAATAAGATAGAGGAAGGAATGTTTTACCCAGTAAAAATCATTGGTAATCTCCAACCTAATCACCATCCCTACTTTTCCTTCCTCCTTGCTGGAATGAATCTCTTCTTGAACAAGGACTATATTATCAAGAATATACCTTTGTTGCATGAACCCCTCTTTATTTTTGGAAATAAATGAAGGAAGAAACATTCCCAGCCTACTATTTATGATTTTCATCAAAACTTTTTAATATGAATTACATAGGGAAATAAGATGAAAGCGAGAAAATTTCATAGGATTCATGTCTTTAGGGATGATCACAAGGATGAATTTGTACTACCTCCCGGTTTGATTTTCTGTCGAGTGTTGTTCAACCTTCTCATCAAGTCCTTCTTGATTAAAAGCCAAAAATACTGAAAGAATATTATGGAGAAACCATCGAGATCATGGGTTAGTCTCCAAATCCCATATTGCTTCATGAACTTCTTATACTTCTATTTATTTAATCAGCATCAAATTTGAGGAACCAAAAATCACCATAGGAATATCTCACAGGAATTCCTGCGACTGAGCCTTGGATATTTCTTTGTCTTCATGATAAATAGCTTTAAAATGATGGAAAGCCTCCTGCTTGATGTCTTCGAATGAGGTTATTTTTTGGATTCCGTATGGAGCAATTTTTTTTACCCTATTACTTAGTTCTCTTTCCCTAACCTACTTGTGGAAAAAGGAAGTTTTCTAGTCCCTTGCTAATGGCTGTAAACTTCGTGATTTAAGTCACCGCAACTCTTATTCTTTCCTACTAGCAACACATATATTCCTAGTTAGCTCCCTTTCTTTTTCTAGATTCCAATTCTCAACTGGAATTTCGTCTATCAATAATTGGCGTTCTTCTAGTTTCTTTACTAATACATATCTCTTTTGATTGGGGGTTGGTATCATTCCTTTAACCATGTTCGTAGATCCTTTTTGACATTACTCAAATTTTATTCCCATATGAATGTTAGTGACCCTGTAACATACATTCTCCATGCTTGTATTATTATATCCACAACCCCTTTCTCTTGGATCCAAGAAGAGTTGTAATGGAAAGGAATAGGGTTGAAATGTTCCAATCGTTCCATTGACAAATTGATCAGATAGTGATAAATTTCACCTTGGGATTTTATAGAGGAGTAGCAATCCAACCCTTTAAATATCAAGCTACTATGGATAAGAAATATATCCAAATAGGTTGTGATGTGGCTATATCCAGTTCTGCGATTTGTTTACATATGTTCCCCAATTTAGGTAGAACATCAATCAAATCCTAGTGGGATATCATGGATTCCATGTGATTCCTAAACCGATATCTCACTAGAATTCCTCCCGTATTTTTAGGATCTCTTAGAACCATATCTAAATCATCCAAAATAATGTAGTTAGTATGCAAATCTCTAATTTTTATTTCAATCAGAGAATCTCAAAACTATGCTTTCTCACCATATAAAACAAGAGCATAAATGTTGATTATTGGAATGCATTCACCTTTATCCCTGGATTCTATGAGAACCATTATCCAATATTGGGAATTCATGTTTTCAATCATATTGAAGTTTATACCTAACCATAAAATACCAAACCCGCCTGACATACATCTAGAGATTTATTCCATTCCTTCATTTTTATTCCAAAATATACCTATCGCTTTTAAACATTCCTATTCCTCTAACTTGGTTTCCTCCAAGAGGATAATCCAAGTATTTTCTTTCTTAATCATATCTTTGACTACAAGGGATTTTGTGGGACTCCCCAGGCCCCTTATATTTCATGATAGGCATTTTATTGGGTGGGGATAATTTGAGAGAGGCCTCCTCCTTCTACTCCTCCTTTCCCTTTACAACCTTTATTTTTTAGGGATTCAAGGATTGAGATCTGATTCCCTAATTTCTTGTTTCGCTCAGATTCTTTCTCTCTCACTATTTTTTGGGGTGTCTAGCATTTTTCCTATTACTTTTTGTCTCATGGATAATACCCTCATTCACCCAAACTATATTTTGGGCCATATTGCAAGTGATGACTCCTATAAGAGAGGATCCATCCCCGACTTCTCCTAGTGAAGGAGACTTAGATTGGGATTTGAGGATTGGTGCTAGATGTAGTTTCTTAAGCATGTTAGCTATTACTGAATCTACTTCATTAACTTCTCCTTCATCATATTCTATGGTCTCCTCTTCGTCATTATTTTCTAATTTCTTCATAGTAGGGCTTAAGCCATCTTTCCAATTTCCCTCTTGATTCTAAAGAACTTAAAAATGGTTTTCAGATGTAGATGCTCCATTATTATTATAGGTATTATGATTTTTTGTTGCTACATATTTTCATTGATGTCATCCTCTCCATTTTGCCTTCCATTGCTCCGCTTTTAGTGACTTCAGTTGATGGCCTGTATTTCTAGATTCCTTGGAGTAGTCCCTAGCAAAGTGACCATATTCATGGAAATGATAACATTTGAAAGTGATCCACTCATAGTCTAGGGTTTTCCTATGGATCCAATCCCATAGGGTTTATTTTATCTCATAGGGCAAGCCTTATTCCAAATATACCTCCACATGTATCTTTGCACATGAAAATTGAGGTCCCTTGGGCTCTACTTTATCTAAGTACTTCCCCACTCCATTTACTATAGCTCTAAAAAATTCGTCACTCCAACAAGAAACAGGAGGCTATGAAAATTTAAACCAAACCAATATCTCTTTCATGATGTCCTCATCAGGGCTGAAATCCATATTACGCTTGTTCGGTTACATACCACTTGATAAAAAAACAATATGGCCCATTTCCAAAGATCACATCTCTATCTTATTTTAATTCAAGTAAGAAGGGAAAGAATCTGTTACCACAGGAATACAAGGCAATACAACCCTTCATCATTCATCTCTAGCTTTTCTCGATGCAATATTTCATTAATATTAGAGATGGCCACATCCTCGTAAAATTTCCAATCAAGGCTCTCTCTAAGAATTCAAGCGTAGTCTTATGAGCCCCCAAAGGGAAGGGTCACACTTCAAATCTCATCATCCCTTCTCACAAACTTAGATGATGCTTCATATTTCTGGTCTCATTTTGGCATAACAATCACCAGGGCTTGAAATGCGGCTACCTCATCTTCATACGAGGAATGAGGGGGGGGAGGGGAAGGAGCCCCCTCCATGGTCTCCATTGCGAAGAACACAACCTAGGTTTTCTACAATCATCAAGAGAACCAACGACTAGTAAATACATATTTTCTCACTTGAAATAATTATTGAACAATTATTTAGTAATTATTTCTAACCAATTTTGACCATATCACCTAGGAATAATTAAATAAATCATCATTCATTTATTATTCCTTAATAATTTCACTTTTCTCCCATGAAATAATTATTATATCATTTTAATTTATTAATTATTTCAACTATTTTTATTAATTATGTCCTTTAATCATTAGTATTTGAGTTAGTTAACTAGATAAATATTATTGACCATTTCTCTAATATTTTTCTCCCAAAAATAATAAAATAATCATAACAATTAGATCTTGATCTTCTCAACCAACTATTTTATGCTGTGACTAGATATAGTATAATCTAGCATTTTATTATAAATAGAGAGGTTTTTTCCCTCATCACTTACATATAATCATTATGGTCATCGTTATTTTGATATTACAACATTGGAGCTCTCCATCATGTGTTATCCCATATTCTCTCTAATAATTTCATTTCCCTTTCACATATCGATAAGAGATAGAATCATCCATAAGCAACATAAGGGACATCAAAGAACCCTCCTATAGAAGGGGATGATATTGGCCCAAGTCATTTATGTTTCACTCCTCAGGTGTTATCTTATCATTTCAATCAATAAAATATATTTTATTTATTTTGGTGTTTGATACATACAGTTTTTAATATTGTTTTCAATTTCTCTTATGTTTTAGAAAAGGGTTTTCCACTAACATTTTTTTGCAGATCTGAAGACATTTGTTGAAGTATTATAGGATTTTCTTGGATTTCATTTTGGCACTTTATTTTTTGTTAGGTCTCTCAGTCACAAATAGTAAGAATAGATATTTTTGTACACTTATCTATAATTTCTCCCCTAACAAATTGCAACTCCATTGTGCTAAACTCAATATATCTTTTGTCTTTGTTTATTTTTCTACATTTATTCATTTCTTTAATTTTTAATTTTATTTTCTAGTGGATTTTTTCATGAAAATTATATATATATATTTGTTTATGTCTATGTTTTTAAGGTTATAGGTACCATTTGCACATGATATGGAAGGATCTAATAAAATCCTTGGAGTATGAGCAAAGAAGCCCTAACGGGGATTTATGGGATTTATGAGTTGTGGCCTAACGTAAGAAATAGGTCACAACTTACATTGCAATGTAGGAACATGTCAGTGTTCCGACACTATATAGAAATTTTAATTTTTTTCAATTTTTAATTAGTTTTGGATATGGGTGTATAATAAGGGGTTTTCATACTCTTCCCTTCAGTAAGAATTAGGCTTTGATCTCTTTGGTTTACCCACTTTTAGGAGGAAGGAAAAAATACCTTCTAGGGTTTGAACTACACTTCCACCAAATAAAGAAGGCTTTTCACATTTGGTAGTCTAGTGTTTAGAGTTGTAAACCATTATTATTCCAAAAAAATAAACCTTTTGCTTTAGACTTATTTTTTACTTTGAAACATCTATTGTTCCCAATTTGATCCTTTTATTGCATTATCATTCAATGTTCTTTTTAGTTGGATCATCATAAATTCGTTTTTTTGCTATCATTTCAGCTAGGAATCCATTTGTTTTTTCTTATTTGTTGTTTGACGTGTAGCTTTCCTTTAGTCTAGGTGTCATTTTATTCTTATAGGAAAATTTTGATTTATTTGGAATAGAAGTAGATCATAGCTATATTCACGTTGCATCATTTCACATAGAGTTATTATTTCTCTCTATTATTTTATTTCTCCATCCTTTTCCTCCGGCCTTTTAGATTTATTATTTTCTTGAAACCATTGCGCCCCATAGGTGTTAGTCGCAAAGACTCCATCGTATTCATCCTTAGTTTCCATTAGGACATTGTCTTACACCTATTAGACGATTTAGGGTGTTTTCGCCTATTCCACTTTTAGATTCTACTTCTTCATATCCATCTAGTTATTCCCGATATTATGAAACCTCTCAACCCTTATCCACTACCATGTTTCATGCCAACACTAGAGTTACTATCGGCACCAACGTAGTGATAATATTGGAGGAACAAATGCTGGTAATGTTGGTAATTCTCAGGGTCCCACTCTTGGAGTTGACACAAGAACCTCACAACAAATGATTGTCTCTTAACCCTTGCTTCTATACATGGCTTATTTAAATCCTCTTCATTTGAATTGGCTCATCAATAATCCTCTTCAGAATTATCCTAATTGGCCACCAATGCCAACCAAGCTCCCATTTGACATTGCAAAGTTTGAATGTAACTTTATTGAGGACCCCACCAATCACATTGGGTCCTTGCATATGTGGTGTTCCTACAATTCCATAACTAATGATTCCATTTGTTTTCCCCTCTTCCAATGAACCCTCACTAGATATTCCATGAAGTGGTATATAGACAAAGCCAATGCATCTTTATTATTTAACCTTGTACATAAATTAGTTGCAAATGAATTCTTAAAATATAAAAATATAATTATGATTAGAACATAAAAAAATACCATATTGATTTTCTTTATATTCCTTTCAATGTTACAACACATATATATACATGTCGAAGCATTCATAAACCAAAATACACTAAACTTGGACTAGATCATGATAGTAGTTCCCTTGACTGGATCTAAAAATACCATGGGAAAAAACTGTCGTTCCCAAAAACCATGCATGAAAACCATGCACAAGACTATGGGTAGATCCACCCAACATATTTGGGTCAAGCCCCCATTCTAGGGTCCACCTAAATATTATTGGGTATGCGTGGAAATAATATAACACACACCTAAGATTCTACCACTTTTTATTTTTTTCCACATTGTGGGTCACAGGAGTGCTTCGATTGTCCCAGGGCTACAATGCCCATTGTTTCTCTGCACCAAGAAAACTACTTAGTGCTCACAAACTTTGTCAATGCATCTACAACATTCTTTAGAGTGTCCAAATTTACGAGCAACACCTTCTTATCTTCAACCATATCCCTCAAAAATTGATATTGAACATCAATGTGCTTTGTCTTTGACTGATAAGCATGGTTATTTTCCAGGAGAATTGTGCTTTGGTTGTCACTATGTATCCTTATAGCTCATTATACTAACCCCATACTTGAACACAATATCTGCAATCAAACTACATCCTTGCTTACATTAGTGTCTTCCATGTATTCAGCCTCTATAGTTGAAAGTTCCAGTACAAATTGTTTCTTGCTCATCCAACTTATTGCTCCTCCAAATTGATTAAACACATACCCACTCATAGATCTTGTCTGATAGAAACATCCAACCCAAACTACATCAACAAAGACATGTATGTTCAAAAATACTTCCAATCTTGGCCTTCCTTAGTAGCATAACCCATAATCACTAGTGTCACACAAATACCTAAAAATCCGGTTCATTGTTGTCCAATGCTCCTTCCCTCGTCTTCTCTATACTCCCATTGCATGTGCAATGTATGATCCAATACATACCATTTCATACATCAGGCTACCAAATTCACTCTCATATGGAACATGTGGCATTTTCTCTTCCTCTTTCTGTGTCTTGGGACACTATTCAGTAGATAAATTTACACATATAGGAATAGGAACCTTTTATCGAGTTTTTATCCTCCTTATTAAAACTCTAAAATATTGTCTCAACGTACTTCCTTTGGCTTAACCAAAGCTTCCTCTTTTCATGGTCTCATTTAATTTCCATGCCCCAAATATAGTTTGCAACTCTGAGATCCTTCATACTAAATTTAGAGGACAACTCAGTCTTCAAATCAGAGATAATTTCTTTGTCATTTCAAATCAACAACATATCATCTACGTACAAGACCAAATAAATAACAGAGTCACCAATTAATTTAAAATACACACAGTCATATGTTGTGCTCCTTTTGAATCCAAGTCTCGGTATATATGTATAAAATTTTGATACCACGTCCTTGGTGACTACTTTAACTCATACAAATACCTTTTTAACCTGCATACTAGTTCTTTCTTACCCTTCACTATAAATACCTCATATTTCTTCATGTAAATATATTCTTCTAAATCCCCAAGAAGAAATGGTTTCTTCACATACATCTATTCTACCTCAAAATAAAAAGTAGCAACAATAGATAAAAGTAATATAATAGAAGTTAACTTGGAAACAAGAGAAAAAATATCACCAAAATCAATTCCTGACACCTGGGAATAACCTTTTGTTACCAACCGAAATTTGTGTATCTCCACCTTGACTCCTACATTCATCTTCTTCTTAAACGCCCATTTGTTGCCAATGGGTTTCCCTCTAGCTACAATTCCACCAAATCCTAAGCCTTAGTTTTGTCCAAAGATGACATTTCATCAACCATGTCCTCCTTCCAAAGTTTTCCATCCTCTCATTCCACTTCCTGCCTGACATTTTTGGGATCATCATCAATAATAGATAAGAAAAAATTGAACAAAAAGAAAATGGACTATAGATATTTGGCTTCCTTCTCTCTTGAAATGATCTTCTCAAAGCTAGAGTGTGTGGATATTCCTCTTCTAATTCATGTTCTACTATAGAGTTTGATTCTTCCTCCTTCAATTAAAAATATATCTTCTCAGGATCCTTTGGTAGGACTTCATGTTTAATAACATCTTTCACCTCTCGAAACACCACATCATGATTGTACACAACCTTCCTTGTTTCTGGGTTCCAAATAATATAACCTTTTAAACCATCATTATATGCTATAAAGATGCACCTTTCATATTTACTATCGAAATTGGTTCTTTTATCCTTTGGAACATATACATATTGATCACATCCAAATACCATGAGATGTGCGAGAGATGGTTTCTTACTAGTCCATAGTTCATGTGGAGTCTTCTGCTCTAACGCTGATGAAGGTGGTCTTTTAAACGGGTAACATGAAATATCCACTTCCTCTACCCAAAATTATTGTCCTAACCTCGTAACATTGAGCATACTTATTTCCTTCTCTATCAATATCATGTTCATGCTTTCATCAACTCCATTTCATTGAGGTTTGTATGGAGTATTTGTCTATTATGCTATACCACACTTCTTACAAAACTCTTCAAATTCCTTCTTACAGAACTCTCCACCATAATCTGTCCTCAACACCTTAATCTTCTTCTCTGTCTGATTTTCCACTAGAGCCTTAAATTATTTAAAATTTCAAAGACTTCAAATTTCTTCTCGATAAATATATTCATCTATAAATGAGATATAGTACACAAAATTCCCTAGTGTTGGAACTGACATAGGTCCAAACACATCACTATTTTTGGGTGTAGCCCAACTTGGACTAGATTTTTGCTAAGACTCTACTTTTTTGGAAATGAGTGCAAAGTGGACCACACAGTGGAGAAGTTTGACTCAGCATTTTATGGAGCATTACGTGAAGCGGAACACATTGTGCAGCAACTTGAATGTACCGCGCGACGAAATAGGGTCTTCAGGGAAGGTCAAATTCCCTCCTTTTTGTAAAGCACACAATTTTGTAATGGGTTTTGGGCTATAGTTGCATGTTTTAGGGAACCCATGGTATTTATACCATGGTATTGTAATGATGTAGCCCCGAGATGTAATAATATATAAAGGATTGAAATGCCATGTTTATAAATTATAGAAATGACATGATAGATGGTTAAGGCAAGTACTGTATGATGTATTTTTTAGTGAGGAGAAGGCTTTACAGCTGAGTGCGTAGAGACTTGGGAAGAGTCTGCAACTTAGTGCGTAAACCACCTACATCTTAGTGCACAGTTCGAGATTGATTGTATTCAAAGACTCATCATAATAAAGAAGTAGTTTTTTGAATGATATTCTGGTGTTCTTATGTTTTTTTATATATTTTTTCTTAATATATGTTGTTGCGAAGTCATTATAACACTTGCATGTGATGTCAGCGCAATAATGGTGTATGGGTTTATATGATATGTTTCTATGATTAAGTGAATGTGGTGAACTAATTTATGAGTTGTAAGCATAAGATAATAGAAATATACCACATATCCTTCCTCACGGTTGCAGAAACCTGGTTCTGCAACCACCCATAGTAAATCTAGTGAGACTGTGATTTGCTTGTAGGTCGTTGCTGAAAGGGATAGTGATCAAGGGTTTTGTTGGTACGCAGTAAGTATAAACCTAGGTCATCCCAAATCAACCCAAAAAAGGGTTTTTTTGCTGGGATCGGGATCTGTTTGAGGGATATGTGGATGTGGCACCCGTAAAATAAGGAGATTCAAGACTAGATAGACTTGAAAGAGCGAGAATTTGAAGATCAAGAAAATAAAAACCCTCCTATGACATATAAATTGTGGTTGCATGAATATATTTAAACAGATCAATACGAGATTTTCTTCACTTCTTTTCCTGCTAACTTGTATGATTAGATATCAATTTTTTCTAACAGAAATATTCTTTTAAGAGTGACGAACCTGCAGTGTTGACTCCTGAATTGATACAGATACTTAAGAGCACTAACAATAGGATTTCAAGGTACATTGATTTTTGGATTGATAGCATCCTGGGAGAATTCATTACTAAGTTCGCAGTAGACTTGATTATGTCCTACAGCAAAGCATAACGATGATTCTTCAAAGGACCACAAGCTAAGTATTTGAAATCTTTGAAACTTTAGATTAATATGCTTCTGTTTGAAAATGGAGTTTTATGAATGCAATAACATTTCTAGTTTACTTATGTTTGGAAGAAGAGAAATTAAATATGAGCAAGAAAGAGACACAACACAAAGTGGAAACAGATACAAAGTAGATACTAGAAAGAGGTATCGTTAAAAAATATCCAAAGAATTTTGTAGTGATTGATTATAATCCTCTTTTGAGTGAATATGAAAGTGAAAGAGAAGAGAGCCACCCCGAGGTAACTTCACAGTATTCCCCCTCCCATCCTGAGAGTTATTCAAAGCTAAAATTTAGTAATATTCATGGCTTTTGTTGTTTTACTACTCCCCCTACCCCTTCTACTCCTCATCCCCCTCCCCCTCCCCCTCCACCTCACCTTGCAAAAATAGGTATGGTTGGTGATATTAAGCTACATTTTTTTAGAGGAACTGGATTGTAGGATCCATAACAGTTTTGGTTTCTATGCAAAGAATTGTGGACCGTGAAGTAGATCAATGATTAAAATATAAAGAAGGTGGAGCTCGTTACAACACTGCACGATAGAGCATCGACATGGCATATGAATTTTTCAAATAATCAAAACAGAATGTTTGCATATATCAAAGCATCACAGGAAGGAGAGTTTAAGAAGTCGATGTCTCAGTCACAGTGCATCACTAAGTTTAAAGAAATAAAATAGAAACCTACCAAGTTTGTTTTGAAGTTATATCATAGTTTTAAGTCATTATTGGATCAAGTAATCTTCAACGTATCTCTGCAAAAACATCAAGAATGGTTTATAGTTATGTTTCTACTACATATCATATTTCCATTGATGAAACAGAAGGTAGAAACTCAAGTTGAAGCTCTCGAGATTGCGATGAAGTTGGAAGCTTCAACTATAGGAGATAGCAATGCAGGTATGCAGCAGATTTAGAATCAGCTGGTGAAATTGACCCTGAATATCAAAGATATCAAGAAAATAAAGGAAGTTAGAAAATAAGTGTGGTGTACAAAGTACAGATCGGAGGGCCATTCTAAAGAAAAGTTCCCTATCTTCGGGGATTACATGGCTGGTGGAGCACCTAATACCTTAAATGCGGGATCTAGCATGTGGTGAAAAATATGTAATGCTAGAAGCCATAATCGCTCAGAATACTGCTACTTGTTACATAAATATGTGCAGACTCAAAGGAATTTATTTTGAAAATTCTGTAAATCAGTAGGACATGATGAGAATAATTTTCGAAGTTATGACCTAA
Source organism: Pinus albicaulis (assembly GCA_034641835.2). Classification (NCBI taxonomy): domain Eukaryota; kingdom Viridiplantae; phylum Streptophyta; class Pinopsida; order Pinales; family Pinaceae; genus Pinus; species Pinus albicaulis. The sequence continues at coordinate 35,250 of JAXQQM020072071.1, forward strand.
TGATGGAGCACAATGCTGACACTTATAGAATGGAAGAAGAAGAGCAAGGACATGAGGGTAATGGAAAGTGCGGTGGTCGAGGAGGTTACCAAGGAATAGGTTAAGGTGGTCAAGTTTGTTGAGGACGTGGACAGATCATTTTCTATAGTTGCGACCAGCCAAGTCATTTTGTAAGGGACTACCAAAACCCTACTACAACATGTAAGTATTTTAATTCCTTTGACCATGTAATTTAAGAATTTCATGTACTTATGGATAATATGCAAGAAAAATGGAATCAGCAGCCAACACATAATATTCAAATCATGATTATTGAAACGAGGACTGACGAACGTCAAATTAGTATTTTCACTGGAAGTGGAGCTACGACCGACATTGATAAAGAGGATTGAAAGAAGGAAATTGAAGGTTCATGGATTAGAAAGACTACTGATGAATTTCCTATTTTTTATTTTCATAAAGAAAAAGGAGTATTGATGTAAGAAAAGTGAAGTTTTATGGATGTTGGAGCTTCAACCTCTACTGCACAGCCAAAGCTCAAGCATAGAAGTAACTGCTACATATCATCAGCTTCGATGCAGAATAGAGCTTCGACATACTATAAATCTCTAGCACAAGATAAGGATGCAGCAATCCAAGTAAGTATTTAAGGTACTTTTAACAGATGTTCTTGAAATTGTTAAGGGATCAAAAGGCTGTAGAAGTTTTTCGGGAATTAATAGATTCTTGTGTATCAAAAATAACACCGTCAAGTTGTTTTAAAATTGTTTATCAAATTATTTCTTGCAACGATCACTAAATATGTGCCTAAGGGAGGGGTTTTTACGAAAGAACATGTCATTTCTCATGCTTAGTACTTAGACCTTGTATATACACAGTCCGGTACTTTATACGGAAAAATTCTTGACTTACCACGTCCAAGTCAAATAACTGCAACTCATTCATGTTCTCATGTTGCATATGGTGTAATTGGTTTACTTAGCGCTAATAAGAGTAAGAAGAAGTCCTCAAAAAATACTTATCCTATCATAACTTTACCAGATTCACCGAAAGGAGATTCTTCCCCTGAAACTTCTGCCGACATTCATGTTGTAGACTCATCTATAGCTAAATCTAAAACTAGTAATAAGAATAAAGGGAATAATAAAAACAAAAAAACTCCATCTCCCAAAGAGAAAACCGAAAAGAATGAACCGTCTGATGATAAGCGTAAATCTTGTCATCCTTGTCTTATCTATGACAAGGATCACTTTACCAAAGAGTGCCCACATCGGTCTGCAGTCTCTAAATTCATCAAAGGTTCACACACACTAGTTTTCTTGAAGGATCCTTTTCCCACTCAAGATAGAAAAATGATAGGATCTTCTTCAAATTCATCGGAAAATATTTTAATGCTGTCTAAAGTTATGGTTGCGATTGTTGGGATTCCCATGTTTTGGCCAGATTGGCAAGACCAAAAGATGAGACAACATCAAACCACTTTCAGACCTCAGGATCTATCCCTCCTGGGTCCAGAGAGGGATCTCTCTATATAAGCAAAGGTTTTATGTCTTTGAAGCTCAAAGTTTAAGATGTTAGGCTAGTTATAGGCACAAGGTTTGTTTGTTTGATTGTTTGTTTGGTTGTTGGTTATCAGGAAAGAAGGGTTCAATGTAAGACAAGGATGGGCAAAGAGGATTTAGGCAGAGGTGAAGTATTCCAGGGAGCATTCAAAACCATTGGGCAATGGAGTCAGGAAAGGATTTTCTTGCTAGTCAATATGCAGGCTTTTAGTTGGGCTAGTCATCTAAAACATTGGATCTTAAAGATGATAGTGTGGTATGGAATGGTAGGGAAGGAGGAACAAATAAAGTTTAGGACACAAAGTTGAAGACCTGAGATCAGAGAGAGACTTTGAACTCTCAATGCTTCGGCCTCCAGCTTGAGGGATCTTAGAAAGGTAAGTTGGTTGTACAAGGATCCTAGTTGACAGGGCTAACTCTAATCCCCAGTGTTCCCAAATCTTCCAGCTAAATCCTAACAAGAACATCTAAGAACAGATTCATTTAATTAATACATCAGAGAGCAGGCAATAACATCCACTACAATAGTTAAATTAACTGAAATCAATTCTTAGATAACACATTTAGTAGAAAACATCAAAGGCAAGGAGAGCAGAAACATAGGGTACCTAACAAGGGTAAATTCTATGCCAATATTCTGATGCAAGCCAGTAGAAATGAAATGAAATTAATTTAAACATAGAGATAGGAAAACATCACCGCTGCTTTATATTAGGATCCAAAGAAATGTGCTTGTCATATTAAATAGAAATACCAGTCAAGTACAACATTGCCAATAGCTGAATACTCAGTCTGAAAACATCTTCCTCAGCCTATCTTACAACTTTACACAGAGACTATGTCTCACAAGAAGCTATTTGAAATTCTCTGATAACTGATCAACAACCTTTACAATAAGTTTCCCCTTGCATTTTATAGCTGAAGAGAGCAGAGGAGGTAGGTGAAACACTAAATGAAGCATTAGTCTCAGAAAAGAAAGAGGGTTGAAGACCATTCTCTTTTAACTCCTGTGCATTTATCTCTGGCATTTCTTTGGGCGAACAAATGATCTTCTTCAGTCTTCCATTTACTCCAGTATGGCTCTGATGCACTCTAGCTACAGTACTCTGTGGTACCTTTGGTGAATAAACAAAAAGGAAAATGAATGACAGTGAAGTGCGCCATGCTGCATAAAAAATGCTCTGATAGCTTAGGACTGTGGTCAAGGCTTAATGTTCTTCTGGAACATGGTAAAGAGAGGAAACAATATGGGCGGTTGGTCCTTTGGAACAATCTGATGATTTGAAAACCTGATAGCATTGTTTTATGTGTGCTGGACCTTCTAAGAGATCCATGATATCTTTGATCTAGTTCCTGCCTTCAAATCATTGGGTTAAGGCTCAAAATCTTCAATAACAGGCCTTAAACACTGTATTTTCCTGCTGATAGTCTTTTCCGCTTCCACGCTTGTCTCTGACTGCGAAATCAATGCTTTAATGACTCTGGGGAAGACTTCACAGAGTTTAAAATTTGTCTCTTTAATGTGAGCCCTGTCATATGTCTTTTCAGACCTTTCTTCATGAGTTCGGCTCTTTGAAATGGTCCTTTCCTGTTTCTCTGTGACTGTACAGAGATTTTGAATCATGGCGGCTTTCACCACCTGATAACCCTGCAGAACACGAAACTCAGTTATGAAATCCATGCATAGGGAGGTGGCTATGGAGGGCGAGTCGAGTGATAGCGTGGCGGTGGTGGTTTTAGATGAAACAATTGTGGATAATGCAATAATATGGCGTAAAAAACAACAAATAGGGTTTTGGTGGAGAAATGAGCGTGGACTGTCAGATCATAGTCTGGTGACAAAGATCGACGGCGGAGATTAATCCTTAGAATGGTTTATGAAAATAGGCGGAATGCATTAAAATGAATGAAAATGTAACGAAAATGATCGTAGCGGTGGGACCCAACCATGGCGGAGGGCGATTAGTTTTGGACCGTCAGATCTCAGGAGGAGATCGACGGCGAAGATTGAAAGTTACAGTTAAGAAGGGCATCCGATGGAGAAACTGATGGGGGGCACGATTACATCATAGCCGTCCGATCTAAAGAAATGGATGGCCAGGATCAAATCGATGGATCACAATCTCAAAGGACGAAGAGTGGTAGCGATTGAAAATTGCAATTGCAATTGGAGCAACGATGCGATGGCCGTTGGATCAACAAGGAGATCGACGGTGGAGATCTGATCGGAGGGGAGAAAGGGAAAGAGTGACAGAATGCAATGCGATAAGATCTGGAACATTGATTTCTGAACGAATGGATAGCTATGATTTAGTCGAGAAATCGCAATCAGGGGGAACAAGTGTGACACATTACAAAAGTTTCGATTGTGATGGGGCGGGAAGTGCGATGGCCGTCGGATCGTGGATTAAACGGACGGATGAGATTGGATCGACGAATCGCAATCGGAGTGGAACAAAGGGTGACATGGCGAATGTTGTGATTGTGATCAAGGTGGGAGGTGCGATCAGTGCAGGGTCGTCCAATCAAAACAATAGATCAATGGTGGAGATTGCATCGGAGGTCCTATAGACCAAAACCAATCGCATCGGAGTTTTTCAATGTTACAAAGGGAAATGCCCGTCTGACAGCTCTGATTGCGATAAGCGCCCGGGGCTTAAACGCTTGGTGCTGGGTGCGGATCACGTGGGGAAGTGGTTAGGGGCTGGCGGAAAAGGGGCTAGGCCCTGTTACAAGTTGGAAAATGGGTTTTCGGGCCCTTTTTAATGAATTTCAAGATTGGGAAAGGGTAACGGTAAGGGGAAAAAAGGGGAATTTGGACAAACAAAGGGTAAGGGTAGAATATCAAGGGGATTTTGGGGAGATTTAGGAGGACTAAGGGAGAAATTTTGGGATGGAAAGGGGACTTTAGAAAGAGGAAAAAAGGGGTAAAATGTGACCTTCTGCAGGGATACAAGGGGCAAATAAAGGCCTTTTGGAGCATAATTTTCTACAATCGGTGAGGCTTATTGACTCAAGAACAGCAGAGGGAAAGGATTAAAGAGTAGGGAACATGGAAAGGCTTCAAGGATGATGTGTTTTCAAGGGAAATGCATTCCTTGAAGGCTCATAAAACTAATTAGCCCCCTGTTTGCTTGTCAAGGAAATTAAAGGGGGCTAACAGTGGCTCCACATGGGAATGGCTTCTTCTTGAAGGAGTCAAGAATTCAGAAGATAGATCTTTGGTGTAGGCCAGATCCCTGCTACTTGAGCCACCTTTCTTCTTTGATTTTGAGCTGCCACAATTGTGAAGACATCAATTGGCAGAAGCATTCTCAAACAATCTACCTACCCAGACTACAATCCTAGCATTTTTTCTTCTTCTAGAGTGAATTTGGACTAGCAGACCCTTTACATCATTTATTTTACAAATAGAAAAATAAACCTATTCTAAATCTACCCTTATTACTCCATGAGAACAGATTAGACTTTTGGTCTCATATGTCTCTCTACCTAATCTAACATCTGCTGGGATTAAACTGTCCAACAGATTTCTTCTCTACATTCTACAACAGAAATTTAAAAACAGTCAAACTAGGATTAGACAGTCTAGTTTGCTGTGGATCCAGGGCATAAAGACAGTTTCACATGGACAGAAACTTGCAGAAAGCTAAAAACAAAACCTTTTAATGCTTGAAATCTGAAGTTTTGAAGTATCCTTCCTCTTTTGTGACTCTGGTTTTGAGCTTGTCAGAGTCACTTTCTTTTCTTCATTTCAACTCTGATTTTGGGCTTGTTAGAGCTGATTCTTCTTTCTTTTTGCTGGTCTAGGTTTTGGGCATGTTTGAACCAGCTATCTTCAATTTATTTGGCTCAGGTTTTGATCATATTAGAGCCAATATTTGCACTTCGGAGGTTCATGTTTTGATCATGTCTGAACCTCTCCTTTTCTCCGTTTTTTTTTTTTTTTTTTTGGAACGTTTTCTCTTTTTCTTGAAAACAAAAAACTGCAATGGTATGTACAATGGAGATGGAAACTGGAAATTGGAAATCATCAAAATTAGTGTTTGAGCATCCTGCCATTGACAGGACCCCCAAACAGCTCTGTACCATCTAATTCTTGTATAAAAAAGGCATTTGGATCCACAGTGGCCTGGATGATGTATGGACCTTGTCACAAACTGTCAAACTTGTCGTGCTTTCCTTTGTCCTCTCTCCTTGAGTCCCACTTCAGAACTTTATCTCCAGTTTTGAAATCAGCAGCTTTGGTTCTTTTGTCAAACAACCTCTTTATGTTCTCCTGAACTTTCACTGCTCTGTTGTAGACCTCTTCCCTCGTTTGTTGGAGATGAATTGTCTGGTTTATCCTTCTCACCATACTGTCTTCTTCTGTCTGTATCTCTTGAACAAGTTTGATCACCGGTATCCCAAGGCTGGTAGGAAACACTGCTTCTGTTCCATAGACAAGCTGGTATGGTGACATGCCAATGGATTTTTTCGTTGTAAGCCTGTCAACCCACAAAGCATGCACTAACTTGTTATGCCATGAATTTTTGTTCTCTTCCAGCAGCTTTTTGATGATGGTCACCTGGCTCTTGTTTGATGATTCAGCTAATCCATTACCCTGAGGGTAATAGGTAGTTGAATGATCGAGTGCTATTTGATACCTGTGACAAAATCAACCATTTTCTTGGATCCAAAAGCAGCAGCGTTGTCAGTGATTATTTTCCTTGGACAGCCAAACTGAGAGAGGATATGACCTTCTAGGAACCTAATGATGACTGAATCTATGGCATTCCTAGTAGGTATGGCCTCTATCCACTTAGTAAAGTAGTCTGTGGCTGTTAAGATCCATTTGTGTTGTGCAGAAGAAGCAAGGTGAATTTCTCCTATGAAATCTAGACCCCATTTCATAAAGGGACCTTCAACAGTGATGGGTCGCAGAGGTAAGGGGAGGAGTTTTCTTTTGCCTTCAAAAATTTGGCATTTGTGGTAGGCAATTATCATCTTATGGACATCATTGAAGAGTGTAGGCCAATAGTAGCCAGCTTTGAGTATTTTGTTTGCAGTGGCTTTCTAGTTCAGGTGGCCTCCACACTCTCCTGCATGGAATTCTTGTTTAATCCTTTCTGCTTCAGACTCAAGAAAACATTTAAGCAATAGGCCATTTGGATTTTTCCAGTATAAACCTTCATTCATTATGCAATAGCTCCTGGCTTTTAGCTTTAAGAATCTGGCCTTGGTCTTTGATACTTCAGGAGGGGCATTGAGGTGTGTAAGCACATACAAAATGTCAGAATACCAAGGAGAACTCTGAAACTTTTCCTCAATAGTGGGATCAGGAAATCCCTGCTGCTCATCCAAGGCATCTACCATGTTAATTTCAAGGGCTTGTAAATTTGATTCAGCCATTAGTTGAGCTAAGCCCTGACCTTTGATTAGTTTGGTGGGTTTTCTCAAGGTCATACTCTAAAATCACAGCAATCCATTTGCCCCTTTTCCCATCTGGGTCTTGGGACAATATGTCTTTAACCACTAAATTTTTCACATAGGCTATGGTGTGGGAATGCAGTATGTACACCCTAAAGTCTTTCAAGGCCTTAATCAGAGCATAGGCCTATTTTTCCATTATGTTGTATTTCAAGGGTGCATCCCTGAGCACTTTTCTGAAGAAAGAAATGGGTTGTTCCATTCCCTCTGAATTTTTCTTCAGCAGAACTGCAGCTATCGTATGCTTGGAGGCAAATGAAAAAATCAGGAAATCTTTAGAGAAATCTGGGTTGATTAGGACAGGAGCCCGGGTGAGTGCAAGTTTAACTGATTCAAAATATTTCTTAGCTTCAACAGTCCACTTAACTCCTACACCTTTCTTAAACATGTTAGTCATATTCCTAAGGTGTTCAACTAGGTTGGGAATAAACCTCCTGAGGAAGTTGATTTTCCCAATGAAGGACTGTAACTCCTTGATGTTCCTTGGGTGTGTGATTTGTAGTATTCCCTCAACTCTTTGTGGGTCTATCCTAATCCTCTTCTCAGATATGATATGGCCAAGAAGTTTTCCTTCTTGCAGCCCAAATACAGTCTTTTTAGGATTCAGTGACAGGCCAAACCTTCTACATTTTTCAAAGACCTTTCTCAGATGTTTCAAGTGTTCTTCTTCAGTCTTGGAGTAAAATGTTATGTCATCCAGATAGATGACAATGAAGTGTCCTGTTTCATCTGAAAAGGCTATGTCCATTTCTCTTTGGAAGGTTGCACCAGCGTTCATCAATCCAAAAGGCATCTTTACATACATAAAGGTGCCCCATGGAGTGGTAAAGGTTGTTTTAAGTTGATCTTCTGGGATTACTAAGACTTGGTTTTATCTTGAAAAACCATCTAGCAGGGAGATCCTTTTAGAGCCTACTACGTTCTGAAGAATATGTTCCATTTTTGGCAAAGGGAATTATCTTTGAGTGAGGCTCTATTAAGATTCCTGAAATCTATGCATAATCTGATCTCACCTATTTTCTTTCTCACATCTACAAGGTTTGAGACCCAATCAGAAAACCTCACAGGAACTATTATGCCTGCCTCATACATCTTTTTAATTTCTTTTCCAACATCAGGCAATTGCTTTGGGTTTATTCTGCGAAGATTTTGTCTAAAGAGCTTCTGATTTTCTTTCAAAGGTATTTTGTGTTGTATAATGTTTGTGTCATAGGCCTTTAAGTCTTCATAGCTCCAAGCAAACACATCAATGAATTCCTTGAGTAGGTCAATGTATTTCTTTTTCATGTTTGCAGGCAGGGACTTAGCCAATTTGATCATCTTGGGTTTATCTCCAGTGCCTATGTTGCATTCCTCAACATCAGAGTCTACAGGTTCAATAATGGGCTTTTTTGCTACATCATCAAAGTCAAAAAGGTTTTCTAAAGGTGCTAGACCTCAAGGTATGTTCTTATCTTTGGTCTGCAGCACCTCTACTTCTTCACTATCTACGTTTTCAAATTTCTCATTTTGATTTCCAATCTGTTCGTTTAAAGATTTTATTTCTATGTTACAGGGTGTTTCTTCCTCGTCTGAGGACTCTTCACTTAGGCAGCTACTGTCAGATTTTGAGTCTGAATCAGAAAATACAAACTCATTTCTGCCTACCAGGAAATCTTCAATCTGTTTATCTCCTTCAAAAACCTGCCAATATTTTTCATTGTCCGACACTTTAGGTCTGAATTTGGTTTGAATGATGATCTGTTGGTCGCTTGGAGTCTTAGGGTATGAACTAGCTAAGCAAGCTAATCTATTTGCAATGACATTTTGACTCCTCGGAACAAACACTAACTCGTATTCAACAAAAGTTTTCAATAAATCCACAAAGTCATTCCTGTAGGCTCTCAGTCTAGGATGTTTCGCTGTGTATTCACCATTCATCTGTTTGATAATCAGCTCAGAGTCCCCATGCACAGTTATCCTATGGGCTCCTAGTTTCTTCAACAAAGTTAAGCCTAGGATAAGAGCCTCATATTCTGCAATATTGTTTGTACATTTGAAGTGCAGGTTGCAGGCATGGCTCTCTGTGTAATCACTCTCTAGGTTATGTATCCACACTCCTGCTCCAGCAGTTCTCTTGGTGCATGACCCATCAAAATTCATCTCCCACAAGGGTTCATTTTTCGTTTTATCATCACTTCCTCCCCTACAGCTTGGTTTGCCATTATGTTGCATTATAGGAGCTGCACTAGATTGTGGGTTGTTTTTTTTTTCGTCATGGGTGTGGAAATCAGAGAGGTGAATAGTTGGCTGATTGTCTTTTGTTTCTGGTTCACTTTGAGATTTTGTTTCAGTGCACTATTCAATGTTTTCTACGTCTTTCTCCTCCGAGTCTAGAGTATCCATTATGTTAAAGTCCATGGGCTATGTTTCCTTGTCTGTATTTCTGTTTTTGGACTTTGACCCTTCTGAGGATTCATCATTACAAAGGATAAAGGAGTCAAGGTCTGTATGTACAGAGTATAAAGGTGAATTTTCAGGCTTTTCGGGGCTACTAACCAGGAATTTCATCTGTGCCTCTCTGTACAGTCTTCTAAGTTGGCCAAATATTGGGATTTTGGCATAAGCCCCATCCATCTGCATTGTTCCTTGCAGCTTTGCTCCCCATGATCTTGATAATAACATGCCATACTTGGGTGGCACATCAGCCACCACAACATCCATGACCATACATTTTTCTAGAATCTGGGTAAGGCTCACACATAAATCTTTGATCAGGCCAAGACACTTTACTCTGCTAGAGTCAAATGAATATAGGTCTTTATAGGGATGGTTTATCTCTAGGCCTAATCTTTCCATCACTACTTTAGGCATCAGGTTGTGTGATGCTCCAGAATCATGCATTGCATTGTGGAGAATATTATCATGGATATTAAGACTGATATAAAAAAGGGGCACTACCCCTTCCTGAAACTTTCCTTCTATCTTTGGACCAAATAGGAGGGCAGGTTGATCATCGCTCAGATTTACAGTGTCATTGTTCTCTCCTAAATTTAATGCTTTCAAAATTGGGCCTTTATATGCATCCTGAGTGGCCAGCTCAGAGAATGGGACAGAGATTTTAATTTTTGCAATCTCACTCTCCAAATTGAAAGTGGACTGACTCTTTGGATTGTTCAACTCTGTTTTGTTAGTCACCACCTTAGTGGCTGAATCAGTGTGCTGATTCTCGTTATGTACAGTGTGGATGACAGTTTTATCAGGAGCACTAGCTGTAGTGCTAGTACTGCTTATTGGTTTACCTTGTTTATCAGAGTTTTTGTTTTCCCTTTCTTTGTTCTTTCTAGAACTCTCAGCTGCTGATTTATTACTTTCAGCAGTCACTTTAGGAGTTTTCTCAGGCCTTTTCTTGATGGTAACCTCAGAAGCTTTTGGTTTGGCAGTGTCTAGGCTCTTTTTTCTTCTAAGTTCATATTTTTCTCTGACCTACATCATGGCATTCTCAAATCCTAACCTGTAATCTTCAGATTCTAACTATTCCTCATCCCAATCAGATGGTGAGGGTTGATCTTCTTCTGAGTAACATTTATGGATTGCATCTTCTATTTAAAACATGTTTATTGTGTTCCCTTCAGACTCTTCTATGATTCCCTCGTCTTCATCTAAAAAGTTCTCTTGGAATGGGGGAATAACTTGCTGATCTGATTCTCTTTGTCTGTTGGGAGTGGAATTGTTTCTTCTAAAGTTTTGGTTCTGGTAATGGTTTTGATTTCTGTTTTGGCTACTAACTGTGACAACCATTTTTTCCACCATTTGTTGTAACTTTTCCACGTTTTTGGATAAACGGTCATAATTTGGATCAGATGTGGAAGCTACATTGTCATCTCTATATGTTACCCTTTTCTCGGCTCTCAATCTTGCTTTTTTCTCAATCAGATTTGCCTCTACACTCACTTCTCCCTTTTGCATGTCTTCCAATGTGTTGTACTCGCTCTCCCTAAGCTGGTAGGCCATTTCAGCATCTAATCCTTCAGGGTATTTCACTAGGACCATACCTAGGGGAGGTTTTAGGTATGGAGTAAGGGCATTATAAACGCTGTTAAACCTTGTAGAGTAGGCTCGGACACTCTCTCCTACATTTCTTTTCAGGTTCTTGTATTCTGCTAGGATTTGGAGAGGATTTGCCTTAACTTCCCATTTCTTTATGAAGGTCTGATATAAAGTGGGAAGATCTTGGATGCTATTAGGAGGTAGGCCCTTAAACCACTTTTTCACATGACCTCCTATGCTCTGGGCAAAGATTCTCATTTTGACTGTGTCATCATCTATTTCCATGTAGTCAAAATAATCTTCCATCCTATCTACATGGAGTTGGGTTGTGGTAGACTCTTTTGCAGTGAAGTGTGGGATATTTGATTGATAATCATTGGGTAAGGGTACTAGAGGCCGAGGTAATACCAGAGGTGCATACGAGGCTGCCATGATGATGTTTTGATGAGGTAAGGGATTGGCTAGAGTAGTTGGTATATGGATGGCAGGGATGTTAGGACCAGCAGAAGCTTTTTGGGCAGATTTAGGGTGGCAGAGCCCCAAATTCTGAATGAAGTGAATATTAGGAGGTGTAGATGGAGGGGTCTCTCTGTCCCTAATGTGTTTCCCCCTTTGAGTTGGTGACCTAGGAAGCTCAAGGTCTATCTGGTCTAGGGCATTGAATGACCTAGTTCTAGGTAAGTTGTTTTGAAAATCTAGGTCAAAAAGAGGGTCTGATAGAGCTGTAAAGTCTTCTAGTGTAGAGTTAGCTCTAGGGATATGGCTAGAAATAGTTGGTCTTTCAGGTGCAGGAGATCTCCTGAGGATGCTCTCAAGGTTATCAACTATTTCAGGTGGGTTTGGGTTGGGATAATCTCTTGTGTGAATGGTTCTGAAAGCCAGAATGTTGTTTCTAACCAAGCAGCTTAACCCTACTTGTTCCTTTTACTATGATTTGATGTTGTAATGGGCTTCTGGTCTCCCAGTGAGTCTTATGTGAACTAAGATAATCAGTAGGCCTACTGATCACCAGTGGAGTCTTTAAATCATTTAGGAATTATGGAGTCACGGAGTGGAAGGTTTAAGATGTTTCTGGAGGGTACACTGTCCACCACAGTGCTTATGAGATGTCCCTTTTCAAGGATATCTTGCAAACACAGCAAACTCTAACTATAGATTGACTGGGAGGGAATTTACCAAATATGTCACCTCTGGAAGAGTGTGAGATCTGGAGGCTACCTGGCCCTTTCCAGACTCTGTCTAAGAGTGTGGGAGAACACAAAAATTGGTATTGAGGTTGATCTGTGAATAGGAGTGTTTAACTGCCAACCTAACTAGAGATTGTAGGTTTCTAAATTTCTTATGATGTAGTAAGGTGAAAGTGCTCATAATTCCCCAGTGGAGTCGCCATTATGTTGGGGTTCCCATGTTTTGGTTAGATTGGAAAGACCAAAAGATGAGACAACATCAAACCACTTTCAAACCGCAGGATCTAGCCCTCCTGGGTCCAGAAAGGGATCTCTCTATATAAGAAAAGGTTTTATGTCTTTGAAGCTCAAATTTTAAGATGTTAGGCTAGTTATAGACACAAGGTTTGTTTTTTTTATTGTTTGTTTGGTTTCTGGTTATCAGGAAAGAAGGGTTCAATGTAAGACAAGGATGGGAAAAGAGGATTTAGGTAGAGGTGAAGTATTCCAGGGAGCATTCAAAACCATTGGGCAATGGAGTCAGGAAAGGATTTTCTTGCTAGTCAATATGCAGGCTTTCATTTGGGCTAGTCATCTAAAACATTAGATCTTAAAGATGATAGTGTGGTATGGAATGGTAGGGAAGGAGGAACAAATAAGGTTTAGGACACAAAGTTGAAGACCTGAGATCAGAGAGAGACTTTGAACTCTCAATTCTTCAGCCTCCAGCTTGAGGGATCTTAGAAACGTAAGCTGGTTGTACAAGGATCCTAGTGGACAGGGCTAACTCTAATCCCCAGTGTTCCCAAATCGTCCAGCTAAATCCTAACAAGAACATCTAAGAACAGATTCATTTAATTCACACATCAGAGAGCATGCAATAACATCCACTACACTGGTTAAATTAACTAAAATCAATTCTTAGATAACACATTTAGTAGAAAACATCAAAGGCAAGGAGAGCAGAAACATAGGGTACCTAACAAGGGTAAATCCTATGCCAATATTCTGATGCAAGCCAGTAGAAATGAAATGAAATGAATTTAAACACATAGATAGGAAAACATCACCACTACTTTAGATCAGGATCCAAAGAAATGTGCTTGTCATATTAAATAGAAATACCAGTCAAGTACAACATTGCCAATAGTTGAATACTCAGTCTGAAAAAATCTTCCTCAACCTATCTTACAACTTTACACAGAGACTAAGTCTCAAAAGAAGCTACTTGCAATTCTCTGATAACTGATCAACAACCTTTACAATAAGTTTCCTCTTTCATTTTATAGCTGAAGAGAGTAGAGGAGGTAGGTGAAACACTAAATGAAGAATTAGTCTCAGAAAAGAAAGAGGGCCAAAGCCCATTCTCTTTTAACTCCTATGCATTTATCTCTGGCATTTCTTTGGGCGAACGAATGATCTTCTTCAGTCTTCCATTTACTCCAGTATGGCTCTAATGCACTCTGGCTGCAGTACTCTGTGGTACCTTTGGTGAATAAACAAAAAGGAAAATGAATGACACTGAAGTGCGCCATGCTGCATAACAAATGCTCTGATAGCTTAGGACTATGGTCAATGCTGAATGTTCTTCTGGAACACGGTAAAAAGAGGAAACAATATGGGCGCTTGGTCCTTTGGAACAATCTACTGATGTGAAAACCCGATAGCATTGTTTTCTGTGCGCTGGACCTTCTAAGAGATCCACGATGTCTTTGATCTAGTTCTTGCCTTCAAATCATCAGGTTAAGGCTCAAAATTTTCAATAATAGGCCTTAAACACTCTATTTTCCTGCTGATACTCTTTACCGCTTCCACGCTTGTCTCTGACTGTGAAATCAATGCTTTAATGACTCTGGGGAAGACTTCATAGAGTTTAAACTTTGTCTCTTTAATGTGAGCCCTGTCATACATCTTCTCAGACCTTTCTTCATGAGTTTGGCTCTTTGAAATGGTCCTTTCCTATTTCTCTATGACTGTACAGAGATTTTGAATCATGGCAGCTTTCACCACCTGATAACCCTGCAGAACACGAAACTCAGTTATGAAATCCATGCATAGGGAGGTGGCTATGGAGGGCAAGTCGAGTGATAGCGTGGTGGCGGTGGTTTTAGATGAAACAATGGTGGATAATGCAATAATATGGCGTAAACAGTGACAAATAGGGTTTTGGTGGAGAAATGAGCGTGGACCATCAGATCATAGTCTGGTGACGAAGATCGACGGTGGAGATTAATCCTTGGAATGGTTTATGAAAATAGGCGGAATGCATTAAAATGAATGAAAATGTAATGAAAATGATCGTATGCGGCGAGACCCAACCATGGCGGAGGGCGATTAGTTTTGGACCGTCGGATCTCAGGAGGAGATTGACGGCGGAGATTGAAAGTTGCAGTTAATAAGGGCATCCGATGGAGAAACTGATGGGGGGTGCGATTATATCATATCCATCTGATCTAAAGAAATGGACGGCCAGGATCAAATCGGCAGATCAGAATCGCAAAGGGTGAAGAGTGGTAGCGATTGAAAATCGTGATTGCGATTGGAGCAACGATGCGATGGCCGTTGGGTCAACAAGGAGATCAATGGTGGAGATCTGATTGGAGGGGTGAAATGGAAATAGCGATGGAACGCGATGCAATAAGATTTGCGCCATTGATTTCGGAATGGATGGACGGCTGTGATTTAGTCAGGAAATCGCAATCGGGGGGAACAAGTGTGACACGTTACAAAAGTTCTGATTGCAATGGGGCGGGAAGTGCGATGGCCGCCGGATCGTGGATTAAACGGACGGCTGAGATTGGATCGACGAATCGCAATCGGAATGGAACAAAGGGTGACACGGTGAATGTTGCGATTGCGATCGAGGCGGGAGGTGCGATCGGCGCAGGGCCGTCCGATCAAAACAATATATCAACGGTGGAGATTGCGTCGGAGGTCTTATAGACCAAAACCAATCGCATCGAAGTTTTTCAATGTTACAAAGGGAAATGCCCGCCCGACAGCTCCAATTGTGATAAGCGCCCAGGGCTTAAACACTTGGTGCTAGGTGCGGGTCACGTGGGGAAGTGGTTAGGGGCTGGCGAAAAAGGGGCTAGGCCCTCTTATAAGTTGGAAAATGGGTCTTCGGGCCCTTTTTAATGAATTTCAAGATTGGGAAAGGGTAATGGTAAGGGGAAAAAATGGGAATTTGGCCAAACAAAGGGTAAGGGTATAATTTCAAGGGGATTTTGGGGAGATTTAGGAGGACTAAGGGAGAAATTTTGGGATGGAAAGGGGAATTTGGAAAGACGACAAAAGGGGTAAAATGGGACCTTCTGCAGGGATACAAGGGGCAAATAAAGGCCTTTTGGAGCACAATTTTCTGCAATCGGTGAGGCTTATTGACTCAAGAACAGCAGAGGGAAAGGATTAAAGAGTAGGGAACATGGAAAGGCTTCAAGGATGATGTGTTTTCAAGGGAAATGCATTCCTTGAAGGCTCATAAAACTAATTAGCCCCCTGCTTGCTTGTCAAGGAAATTAAAGGGGGCTAACAGCGACATGATCAGAAGACTATGGAAGTAAAAATCGTGTAACTGGTAAAGAGATAGAAAATCATAGTCAACCACCAGTTGTATCTCCTTCAGTTTCCGATCAACTTCATATCTAGAAACCTAATTCTGATCTGGTGATTAAACCACATGCTAAAGGTGTACTTCGAAAATTGGCTTTCAATCCACATGCGAGAGCCACTCAGAATTACAACATTGTTGAAGACTTGGTGATTTCCCCTTCAGCAATTTCGGCCTTAAAAGTGCTACAATCATGTCTAGCACAAAGGAAATTACTTTTATTAGCTATTGGAGCTATTGATTCTCAAGATTATAACCTCATGGTTTTTTATCTAGACAATGTTACAGTGAGACTCCCTCATTAAGTGGCTTTTCATATTCCAGTATTCGTCAAAAAAAGACGAGTCTTTCATACTGTAATTAATGAAGAGGCATCCACGTGAATAATGTCGTTAAATTGTTGGAAAACTCTTGGTTCTCCAACACTCAACCAATCACCAACAATCCTTAAATCCTTTGATTGAAGAGGATTTCATCCGTATGGAATACTCCAGGATCTACCTATAGAAGTAGAAGGAAAAACTATTAATCTAGATGTGGAATTTGTTGATGCCCCTTTGGATCACAACCTTCTTTTGGGTTGTAGTTGGTCTTATGCCATGATTATTTTCGTTTCATTCATCTTTCAATTAATCATGTTTTCTCATAAAGGAAAGATTGTGAAAATTGATCAGTTGTCATATTATTCATCCAACCTAGCTTCTACAGATAGTATCCAACATGTTGGAAAATCGACTATCCCATATGAAGATGTTGGTGTAGGTTTAATAAAAGACTCTGCTTTGATGGGAACTTTTTCTATGCCTCCACCACGGACTATTGCCAACATCAATATGATTTCATGAAGCACTATACCATTTGATGACACTTGGATAGTGCCTTCAGAGTCAGAACTGGATTCTTTCAATGGAAAGATGCCTTTGAGTCCTTTCGAAATAGAATATGTAGTAGTACAGTCATTTTCTGACACACTTTCAACTACTCTTGATAAAATGAATGTGATCACCAAATAATCTTCTTCACAATCAAGCTCCGCATTGACATCACTTTCCGATCCTTTTCAAAAAGTGCTTCACACTGATGAAAGTATTCGAGAATTTTTATCTTTGGATGAATTACCCTCGAATGATCTACATCATATATCTTCATTTTTACCTGAATTTGATAGGTTTGAAAATTATTTTTTGTCTATTTTTACGATTGATTGTGTCGAGGAACCACAAAATCCCATAACGATTACAATTTTAGATTCTGATATTAATTTGGGAAACATTTCTAGAATTGTTCCTATCGACATATCAGTTAAACCTAGAATTGTTGAAAACATTCATATAGGAGCTTCTTATACTATTTAAGAGATTAATACATACAAAGCCCTATTTCAAGAATTCTGAGACATATTTTTCCTAGTCTTACGAAGAGATACCAGGAATCGATATAAAGATTTTCATTCATGAAATAAAGACATACGCGGATGCCAAGCCTATTAGACAAAAATTACATCCAATACATCTGCGAAAATCTGCTACCATTAAAGCTGAAGTTAAAAATATACTGTGAGTAGGATTTATTTATCCAATTTCATTGACAAATTGGGTATCTTATATAGTTTGCATTACCTAGAAATAAGGGACTATACGAGTATGTATTGATTATAGGGATATTAATAAAGCATGTCTGAAAGACAATTATCCTACCCCCTATATCGACCAAATTATTGATGATTATGCCAGAAATGAAATTTTCTCATGAATGGATGGATTTTTTGGATATAATCAAATAAACATACTCCCTGCTAATCAACCAAAAATAGTGTTTATATGTCCTTGGGGGGGATTTTCTTATTGCAAATTACCTTTTGGATTAAAAATTGTTGGTGCAACTTTTCAAAGGGCAATGCCTTACGATTTTCATGACATAAAACATATTGTACAACCTTATCTGTATGACTTACCTGCTCACTCATTACGTAGGGAAGATCATCCTACTCACTTATGAGCTATTTTCATGAGATGTAGGCATTACAAGATTCGTTTGAACCCGCACAAATGTGGTTTTTGTGTGCAATCAGGATGATTACTGGGATTTGTCATTTTGAAAGCCAAATTCGTGTTGACCCCTTAAAGGTTGAGGCCATTATTAATTTACCTCCTCCTTCCACACTTTTCCAACTCCAAATTTTTCAGGGAAAGAAAACTTTATACGTAGGTTTATCCCGAACTATGATGAGTTAACAAAAGGTTTTACCCGGTTGTTGAAACAAGATGTTCCTTTTATTTTGGATGAGATTGTTGATCGATATTTTGATGCTCTAAAACACGCGTTAACCCATGCACTATTATTGCATCCACCCAATTACCACCAGGACTACTTTTTATACTTAGCAGCCTTTGATTCCACCATTAGAATGGTTCTAGTTCAAGAGGATGAATCTCACAATAAGCATGTGATTTATTACCTAAGTCGGAATCTAAACCCGACGGAAATTGAATATCCGCATGTGCAGAAATTGGCCTTGGCAGCAGTTCAAGTTGTGCAACAATTCCATCACTACATATTGTTGCATAAAACAACTATGATATATCTTTGTAACCCGATGATGTATATTTTAACAAAACAATTACTTGGGGGGAAATACTCTAAATGGATTTTCATTCTACAAGAGTTTGATTTGGAATTTGAGAAATATAAATCAAAGAAATCATTGGTGCGTATAGAACTCATGTGTGACTTTCCCAATACTGAGATGGAAATTGTGGTAGAGAATCCCATCACAGATGAATCTCTATTTCTTATCAGTACATTAGATCCATGGTATGGAGATATCATCATATATCTTCAATCCCAAACCTTTCACCTAGATCTTTCATGTTCAAATAGACAAAGAATCTAATATCAATCTCAGCAATACAATATTGTTAGAGACACTATTTATCGTCATGGTTTGGATTTTGTTTTTCGACATTGTATAACTCACGAAGAGGCTAAAAGGGTTTTGAATGACTACCACTGTAGAGCTTGTGGTGGTCATATGTCTGGATTTGACACAGCCCAAAATATATTGCGCGCTAGTTATTTTTTGCTGCCATTATTCAAAGATGTATTATTGAGGTCCGAAAATGCCAAAACTATTAAATTTTTTATCGAAAGATGTGTGCGCCTCTAGCTCCTCTTCACCCAATCATTGATGTCGGTCCTTTTGTGAAATGGGGCATTTATTTCATTACATGTAACCCTCACTCGGCCAGGGGGAATGGGTATATTATTCTCGCTGAGGCGATGCCTACATTCGCGGCAGATGGCAAAACTTCAACTACGTTCATATTCAATCATGTGATTGCTTGTTTCGGTGTACCCCAAGCTATTATCACAGACCATGGGAGTCATTTTCAAAATATAATGATCACCAAACATTCTGATTAACTTGGCCTATTCCATGATAACTCTACTCCATATTACTCGTAGGCTAATGGTCAAGTTGAAGTCTTCAACAAGGTTTTAACCACCATGATTAAAAGGATTATCGGAACTCACAAATCGAATTGCCATACCATGCATTTTTCATCACTATGGGCATATCGAACCTCAGCAAAAAATGCTATAGGGTTCACTCCTTTTCAACTGGTCTATGGTTTAGAAGCTGTGTTACCCATTGAATGTGAAAACCGTCACTCCAATTAGCCATTGATTTACTACTAGCTACCTCTGATGAGGAGAAATGATTTTTTTACTTAGCACAATTAGATGAGACTCGTCGCACCGCTTCATTAGCTACCAAAGCTCATAATAAACGTGTGAAAGCTCAGTATGATCGAAGTGTTACCCCTCATGTTTTTTCATAAGGTGACCTAGTCTTAGTATACGATCAAGCTAACGATAAGCTAGGTGCTGGGAAATTCGAACAGATGTGGCATGGTCCCTACAATGTTAAGCATGTGCTTGCAAAAGGGGCCTATGAATTGACTGATTATGATGGGGTCTCTTTAGATAAGCCCGGAAATGGTCTTTATCTTAAGAGATATTATGCTTGACTTTCATGTGAATATCTCACTTGTACATTAGTTACTTTTTTAGATAGTGTGCCTTAGATTAGATAAGTGTGCCTAGTTTAAGTTTGTTGTTACTACTATCATAGCTTATCTTGATTACTCTTGATATTGCAGATGTCGACATCCCTTCAAACATACATTGGTTTTGTTGATGGTTCCTTTCGTAGTGCACGAAATATTTCTTCCGCAACCTAGGTTATTTATTCACCCACCGATGAGTTAGTTTCTATGCATGGGGTAAGCCTTGGTCAAACAATGAACAATATCGCAGAATATAGCGCAGTCATTGAGTTATTATCTGATTCCATTTCATTTGGTATTCGACGTTTGATCATAAGGTTGGATTCAGAACTCATTGTATTACATTTAAACAGGGTATACGCAATTAAAAATCCAGTGTTATTGAGATTATTTTTGAAGGTTCGTCTCTTGGAACGACAATTTTATTACATCGAATATCAACACATTTCAATAAATTTAAATATAGTGGCCGATGCATTAGATAATTTTGTTCTAAGTAGACATTTGCAACATTAAAATAGTAAACCAAAACAACATTCGATACATGTTGAACAAGATACTTAGAGAAAGTAGTAATATCATAGATAAGTTTGTTTTTCAAAAAATATTACATCATCTATGATCATAGATTCAAACACCTTATGATCTAATATATACTGATACAAAAAACAAAACATCAATCCAAAATGATCATCCACTATCTGTGATGATAATCATGGTAATATACTATGGTACGCGCCACCTTGCATAGGAATCTCCTAAATTGTCTTGGAACACCTGCAACATGTCTCTGAGCCGGAGAGGAATGTCATATGTCCCTATCTTGGGAATATATATGGTTAACCTCTCCAAGTTGTGTTCCATATTAGTTAGGATCTCTGTTGCCTGATCCTATGGTGGTGCTATAGGCTCTTCTTGTCGCCTATCAAGGTGGTGGAGTGTAGCTGGTCGTCGTGGACCAAAATCTCCATTTAAATATTGTTATCAGTATTGGACGATTAAAAAAAAATAGATTTAAAACATCAAAATAGTTCACTTACCTAATTCATCCCACTATGCCCCTAGAGGCAAAGACATCTCAGGATCACCTCTGAAATCTATACTTGCATAAGGGAAGTCTTCGATTATGAAGTCTTGGTTCCTTAGCCACATAAAGTATGTCGGAGGGAACCGAACCACTGAACTGCCATCGCCACCATGGCAGGCCATTAATGCAACCCAACATACCATATAAGGTTCTTGAGGTTCCCCATGATCTATTGGAATAAGCTGAGGGGCGAGAAGTGGGATTCTCTCTAAAGCAAAAGAAATCAAATGGCGCCATAACCAAATTTTTTTAACTTTGCATTCTTCGCTCTGGTTAATTGGCCTTTCAGGTTGGCTAATACCCCTTCGCACCAGTTGAATATGGTGCCTCTGAAACGCTATTGTGGTCTGCATTTGAGATTTAGTGGCTACATGTGGAGCTGCACTCCCACACAACCTGGTTACCATAAATGAAATTATGTTGAGATCTAATCGCAAGATAGTTTTTATGTCTATGTGATTATCCTTTGGATCTTCCTCATCACTGCAAAACTGTTGCTTGTAGCTAGCAACGGGTAGGCCACCTTTTCTAGCCCCAAACAAGGATATGTTTTCTCCTCTCTGGCACAATCCAGTGAGGAAATAGATATCCTCGAGCTGAATTTCAAGCTGATGGTCACCAATGATAAAGCACTAATCTTGAACTCCCCATGTGTTTACTAGCCATGTCATCAGCTCTACTTGTGCTTTCATACCTTACATCGCCCAGAACTTATATAACCCAAAATTTTGAAATGCACGTATTGTGGTAGCAACTTCCATGGCTTTATTTTCTATAACCTCATGCTCACGTTATCTCCACTCTAGCATGGTGGAATAGCCTACAAATCAATGTATTTGAAAGTTAGAAACCATTGTAGTGTAAAACTTGAGTCATTTTTTTAGAGAATTTGTCAATTTTGAAACGGTCAAGGCGCCTCCAAAGTTTTTGTGAGGAGACAGCACAAACATCCGCACGGGTTCTACACAAAAACCGCGATAGCTCGATAATTTTCTTTTTATAAAATTATAGGGGTTCGCAGGTAGCACAGATGATTTGCGGACCCCTGAGAGCGAATTTTTGAACATAAATTCCTCCTAAAAAATGAAATTAAAGCTAAAAATGAGAATTGAAATGGATAAAAATGAAGATTAAGATGATGTGGATTACCTAGTTCTGACGATTCATGGATTGGGCGGTCAGTTCTCCCAATATTAGCTCCAGAACGTTTTTTTCCAAAAGCTCTCAATTTACTGCTATGAAGACAAAAGGTGAAAATGATTTTTCTTAACTCCTTTTTATAGTTTTTAAATGAATTACATATTTTATTTTATTTATTTTCCACTTTAAAAGACTATTTTTCGATATTTTTACTTCTTGGAAACAGATATGTGTGATCTTTTGAGTTTTTGTAAAGGATATAGGATTTTTTTGGTGAAAAGAATTCTTTTGACGCTGAGTAAACTTTTATCACTTTTTGAGGCTCTTGAAAATTACGAAAAACCAAAACCCTGGAGTTCTCTTTTAAGCCCTTTTCAGGCTCTCTAAATATGAAAATATCATTGAGTACTTGACTATTCGAACTCATTAAAGGAAATAAATAGTCGTCCCTTCAGTATAAGTTTACCCCTTTTCCGGACTGAAATGGACTATTTGTGAAAAAGGTATACATTGACTAATCATGGTCAATAGAGTTCTCTCATGTATTATTTTATCCTTTTTTGGGCTTGAGAGACTAAATTTACGAAAAAGTACAACCATGAATTTTACTTATGTTTTTCTTCTAACTCTCTCAAACTGAAAAATGATGAGTTTCTCCTATACTAGACTCGCTAAAATTTAACAGCAAAGGACATGTAAATTACAACAAGAATAAACCACTCCTTATTAGGGTTCTATTTTAATACTAATATGGACTCATCTAAAGGATGAGATTACACAAACGAGAAAATTTTATCCTCCTCAAGCTTGTCAAAAATAGAGAGGTACTTGCCAGTAATGGTGGGGGTAAAAGAGAGAAAAATAATCCAGTTGTCACCCTTGTTTAAAAGAAATATACCACTCTTGAACATGACACTTTTTCACACTTGTACCTGGGTTGTGAAATCCTTTGTCTAATAGTTAATCAAACCACATTGAAATCCTTCAGCCAGTTTCTAGGTATTATCTTTAGGTCAATTGTTACAAAACCATCTACAGTTTCATTATGTGTTCAAGAGACAATTCAAATAAACCATTCATTGCAAACATTTCTCTCCATTCGCGTTGACCATCCCTAAGTCATTCCTTGCAAATATTTCTTTAAAAATTGATCTAATGGTTTCATGTCGTGGGCTTTCTTATGACGGGTCACTTTCTATCGACGACATCTCATCATCTAGAAATTTGATCTAGAATCCTATTAGTACCTTGGGATCTGCATGCCCTAATGGCAATTTTCTCACCTTCGATGACAGGTTAGATCATTGACCTTTGATCGAATGATTCAATGAAGTGTTTGACTACAAATCATTCATTCACACTTCATGGATTGTATTGAGTACTTTGAGATCCATTTTCATTATTGGTGGTTTCTCTCACACTTGTTAACAGTTCACATCATTGACTGGTAATAAAGTGGTTTCTACCATGTTCGACTTCGACACAATCAATCGCATGGATATAATTTTACTAGTTCGGGAAGCGAAAATCCAGACCCTAGATCTAGTTTCCACCATCCAGGCTGCAAAGAGTTTTTTTATTCATGATATAGTAGACTACTTATGATAGATGGTTGTTCCCATACTATGTCTACTTTTGATTTAATATTAAAATTATATCTATACCAGAACATTTAGTTAGTTTTGATCTGAGTATGGGAATGCCTACCTTAGTGATGATAAATATATATATATATATATATATATATATATATAATATGTTTGAATTTAATGTTTTTACAGGTTTCTGACTGGTGTGTCTGCAATCCAATCCTCGGAATGATAAAGCACTTCACTCTTTAGAACAACCTCAAACTTGGCACTTTAGGGGGAAATCTGTTACATGTTATTTTGTAGCTATGACATTTCACTATCCATATAGGTTTATCACTACCTATACTGTGCTCCCTTAGAATTCAAAAACCATAATGTTCCTAAACCAAGTCTTGGAATTGGAGAAAATCTCATTAAAACCCTTAAAAGTCTGACTCCGCACTTTTCCTACCCTTTTCCTGCGGGACCACAGATACTTGTTTTATAGCCTGGGCAGCTCCCGCACATTCTGCCAATAAAACCTGTGGACCCCCATAAAAATTCAAATAAATGAAAAATTAAGTTCTAGAAGCCCAACTGGTCAAATATTCTCCCAACTGGAAGCTTCTAGAGGTGTGATCAATTCGAGATCTATCCCTCCTCTCATGGAGCTTGTCCCTTGGTCTATGGAGCTCAAATACCTTCATGACAGGAATTCATCCCCCTCTTCATGGAACTGGAACTACCTCCATTTCCCTATAAATTGAGCTCATGTTTTAGTCTCAAGGGTAGACTGTGGGTAGCTTGTATTTGGTAATTTCTAAATAAATTCCTAAGAGAGCATACTCTCGACACTAGTTGTTGTTGGCATGAGAATGATCATACCCTTATGTCCATAAATATATTATGTTTCAAAGAGAGGAAGGCTTTTCAAACTGAAGGAGGAATGATTGTTCAGGACCCTAGGAGAAATGTGTACAACATCAAGGCATCAGGTTATAAATTTACTCTTTTCATTTAAGATAATACATATGGATCTCTTTTTCTCATTGAGTTGTTCTTGTGCTTATTTGAATAATTCAATACTTAGACTCCTTGATCACTAAGTTGTATTAGCTTCTTATTAATTATTGTATGTTGCAGGTGCTTTGATTCTTTTTTCTGTCTTTGATTACAGGTTCTACTTACTTAAGAATCCTCTTTGGAGCGACTGGATAAAAGACTACATCGAACGTTGGTATTCAAGGTAGGTGCATGTCCTCTTTCTTTTTTTATAATAATTCTAAATTGAAAATAATCTAGAAAAAATGATTTAGAAATGGATGTTTGTTTCTAACTATTCATAGAATACTAGGGAGATCGCTCTTGTCTGCAAGAGGTATTAATCCGCATAATAGGAACTTTGGGAGCTTCTTTTATTTTTTCATCCTTTAGTTGTATAGGAACATCTTCCTTTAGAGGAATATTTTCTTGATAAAGACTTGTATCTTTTTCATGAATATCATCCTCTTTATATTCTTGGATGATAATTGTTGGTGACTTCTTTTGAAAACCCCTACCATATCTAACTTGGACATCATTTAGACCTAATGGGGTTATTATAAAAGCTTGAAAAATTTGTCCTTCAACATTATAAATAGCTTTTTGATTTTTATTATTTGGGTTAGGGAGTGGTTGAGAAGGAAGTTGATTTGGCTTTTGAGGAAATAGCAATGAAATTTATTGATTTTGATTTTGGAATTGAAAAGGTTGAGTGGGTTGAGGAGGATAATATTGTGGTGTTAAAGAAGGATAAGGTTGTTTGAATTGAACATGTTTTCCATAAGGATTTTTCCAACCTTGTGCCCAAGATGGATTTTTATGTTATGGACGCCACGATTGCCAAGGCATAAGTGCAGTCCAATTATTCTGTAGTTGTGCATAAGATTGAGTATTAAAACCTTGAGTCATATTTCGTTGTTTATTTTTCCATGGTCTTTTAGAAACAAAACAAAGAGATCCAACTTTGCTTGTTCCAACTTCATATTGAAAGACAACTTTAAGATTGAGTATTGAAGGACACTACTTAGTATTATGATTGTCAACACATATGACACAAATTTCTACGTTGTTAAGGGGACATTCTCTCAAGGAATGCTTATTCCTACATCTGGGAAAAATATAGATAATACAGTATTTTTAGCGTTTTGCTTATCTTGTATCTTAAGAGTATCTACTTGTTCACTAAGATTTCTTAGAATACATGTTTTAAATTTTTCAAGAAAAATGTCTATTTCAGCTCTACTTACTGTTCCAGTTGCATGTTTATTAGTTCTGGACATAACAAGATCTCTTGGAATTTTCCCATTTCTAGTCTTACCCCTTAAAATATATGTACACAGTTCACAAATTTCTCCAAATGAAATCTGAGAAAAATCTCATTTGCGCATTAAATTGAGGAGGTCAATCCACTCATATCTAATAGATTTTAGAAAAGGAGCCTTTAATGTTTCATCATCTAAATTATACATCTTAGCTCTTTCAATGTTATAGGGAAATATTTCAACGAAGTCTTCAAGATTTGCATCCTATTTTTGAATCATTTTAAAGACACCATCCTTAAGGTTATGGGTCATATATTAATCCTTATATGTTTCTAAGTACACATTTTTTATTTCTTACCATGATATGATATTATGTGTTCCTAATCCCATGAACCATTTAATTGCTTCATCTTTAAGAGTGACTGGGAAGAATTTTAATTTTTTAGAATCAAGTAAGTAGTCATAAGATCTACACAAAACTTCAAACTCAGAAATGTTTTAGGGTCCTCATGTCTTAATCCATGGAAATTATGGAGGATGGAAGGTGAGATTTTCTTCATTGTTCTTGTTGTATCTTCATCAAATATTAGAAATCCAAAATTTTATGGATCTCCTCTACCACCTCTACCTCCTCCTCTATTTCCTCCTCTGCCTCTTCCACCTCCAATCCTAAGCTCGCCATTTTCATTATCTACTTATCCTTCTCCTTCCCCTGCCATTGTAGATCCCTCATAGCTAATATAGGGTTCTGTGAATGGGTTATCTAGCTCTTCTTCTAGTTCTTCTACTAATGGAATATTAGGATAAGTTTCTTCTTCTTGTTCAGTAGGGACTTCTATTTCTTGTCATAGAATTTGTTCTCCGATTGAAGAGATAAAGATTACTCCTTTTTTTGGGGGTGTAGGTTCTTCAACTACAACTTCAATAGAGGAAGTTGGTGAAAATCTAGGTTGGATTTCAGATCTATGTACCTTAGGAAGTCTATGTCTACTTGCAAATGATGGAATGCAATTTTCACTAGATGGTGTGGCGCTACAAAGTCCAAGTGGAGTGAGTGTTGATGTTGGAATTGAACTTCTACCTCTACATATAATTCTACCCCTAGAATCCCTTTCTCTATGCATACATTTTTTTTCATTTTTAATTTTATTGGAATTAAAAGCTCCTAAAGGATATACAAGAATAAAACTCCTATATACGCTTCACCAACAATGGCACCAAAATGTTTGGTAAATTAATTTTCCTTAATTTACTTCATTAATTTTCAACTAGGATTTGTGTACTTATGAAATATATATGCACCATATATTCTAGGATTCCTTTTGTGAATTAAGTGATTCTAAAAATTATGAAACTAATTCTCAAGATACATAATTTGGAGAATAACTACGCACATGTTATTTCAATCCAAAGTTATATTAAGTCCTAATTAATTGACTTGAACTTTTTTAAAATAGAAAATTGAAGAATTCAAACTTAATTCTAATTGTATAAAAGGAAATGTTTAAATATCAAATTAAAGGAAAATAATTTGATTCTAACTTTGCAGAATTGAACACATTCTACATTGTCTTGCTGTAAGAAAATTCTAAACTGATTTGCAATAACGAAACTCTATATTAAATGCTTGGAAAGAAAATGACAGTAAATTCTAATTCCCACTTGTAGAAGATAAAGTTATAACTTAAGAATGGTTAGTGGTGTGCATGTTTAGCTTCTAATGTGTATTTCATTAACATCTAAGAAATCGAATTAATATGTGAAACAATTAAGTTCTCACAAGAAGATGCATTAAATAATTGAAATTCTTTTACTATTTTTTGTTTATGAGTACTCTGAAATCAAATGAATAATAATCATAAATGAAATTATAATGGAAAAAAATTCTTGAAAGAAACTATAATGATAAAAACAAAAAAAAAAACTATGAACAAGACCTCATAGCTCTACAGGGGGCCCTCTTGTGAGTGTAGGTTGATTAATGATCACAAGATCTTCATGCACACATTAAGAGTAATAGTGAATTATATTACGAAACATAGAATCATCATTCTTCACATAAAAGGAGTGATAAACTTGACAATTAAAAACCTTATGTCTCTAATCTCGCTTACAACATTTATACAATTTTCAAAAAATGATTTGAAAGAGATTTAAGCCCATATGATATGAATCATATTGACACCTACAAGATCGATTCAACTTAGAATTGAATCTATTTATGACTTTCTCTTGAAAAATAAATCAATACGATATTTATTTCCATATAAAATTTCAACATTTGATCAGATCTTTAGTCTCGTTCTCTTGATGTTGTTTTATTCCTCCAGTACCTCTACTTGGTCGCTACATGTAGTTTCCAATGTTGACTATGCTTGTGATTTTGAGACTTAATACACATAGCTTTCCAAGTGATTCTAATAGGTGGTTATCCATATGGTGGCCATTTGTCATCTTCTAATAGTCTTCGCCCCTTTATTGGAGCATTGAAACCTATCTAACAATGGATTTTGTTGTGGAAAAAAATATTAGTTGCAGAATGTTCATGATTATGTTGTTGTAAGAATAATTTTCTTATAATTCACAAAGCAACAAAGAATTTAATTATGTATTATTAATACCTTCTTAAAATTTACACTTGAACTCAAACATTTTGATATTGTTATAAAATGATGATAAAAAGGTGAAATGGAATGGAAAAAAGGATAGTAAAAAAGGAACAATTATAGGCTTCAACATGTCTTTTAGTACATTTAGGGAAAAAGATAGCCAATGAACTTCCTGCTTCCTTTTGATTTGCATAGTATCCATTTGCAGAGAAAATGTGTGCAACAATTCTCTCTCAAAATCCTCCAACATACTTCCTATACAAGGTTTGATGGTTGTTAGCATAAATTCTAAACGCAAGTGTACAAAAAGAACCTACTATAACTGTGTGTGACAAAAATCCCTAAAAATAGAAATGGTTGCTTAAATTATTTAGATCTGCAATTGATAGTTAGAACAAATATTGCAAGAAAACAGATATATGCAGTAAAAACAGTTAAACATTGAAAATAAATAAGAATTGTTCCATGCATCCAACGGACAAGAAAATATTTAAAGAAATTTGAATATATTATAACATTTGGTAAAGGGAAATAATACAAGTACCAGTCCCACTCATAGGGATGGGTCCTTAGTTGTCCTCAACATTTCATTTCCGGAAGTTTCTCTCTCTCAATGGTGCACAAAACCCAGAATGTGTTGAACTCTATGGGAGCTCAAGAAACAAAGAAAATAGCAGCAGCAATGAGAATAATCAAAACGCGACAATGAAAGTGATCAAAGTGAAGAATGAATGGAAAACCCTCCTATTTATAACAAAATATTGAGTTATCCTCAATAATGCTAAATAATAAAATATTATTAACCAAGATCTAGATCTAACTGCTTGGAATATTTTATTATATTTTTTTTAGGGAAAAGATATTTAAATTGGTTAAATACCTTTATTTAAAAACAATAAACGAATAAATAATCTATTTATCATTTCAAGAATGTGGTTAGGGAATAATTAACCAATAATGATTTGTTTAATTATTCCTAGATGATTTAGTCAAATTTAACAAGGAATAATAACTAAATAATGATTTATCTAATTATTTCTCATAATTAGATTAATATGATCAGGAATATTATTTAAACAATGGTTTAACTAATTATTCCTAGAGGAAAATCAAATAAATAAGGATTTATTTAATTATTCCTCATGGGGTTTCTTGTTTAAACTAGAAATAACTTAATAAAATATGTTCTATTAAATTATTTCTTATAGTGAAAGCAATTTTACTATGGTAAAATTAGGCTTACATGGTGTACTTCGATCCATCTAAGTGTAAATGGTTATATGACCAAATTTTGTGATAACATATTGCCCCCCAACGTGCAAGCGTTAGAAGCTAATCGTATGACTGAAGTATGTTGTAAGAACACAATCACTAGACACCGAAGGGGAGTCGGAGAGAGAGAGATACATAGATGGAGTGAAGCGAGAGAGGACAGTGACTGAGGGGGCGATACCTACAAATGAGATAAGTCTCCTGTAATGTTGGGGTACCTGTTCTCAATGGGGTGGGGGAGGCATACTTATGCCCGTCGAGATGACAAAGTACAAAGAATGATAATGGGATCAAAAATATGACACTAAGAAATAAATTACATGATAAATGGTACATGATATGCTGCCATAAAATGGGTCAGACACAAATATAATGGATCCCACATATATACTGCGTCTGGAGAAACATGAGCCATGCATGAATACAATAATATCTAAGTACATGAGACATAATAACAACCAAACAAGCCCTGATAAATAGGAAAGGGCTCTAAAAATATGAATGGATCATTTGAATGATACATGCATGCTATGGGCACTGCAAGTGGCTGAAACTGAACCCATCAAACCTGCAAAGCTACATCTAAGTTTGTAGCATAATCTGAGGTCATTTGGGGATGTGGCGGGCTACCTAAAGGGCCACCCCCTCATGAGGTATGAAACATCTCATACACACCTGGGAATCACTGGTACAATCTGTTGGATCACCAGACCATCAAGTATACGAATCTCAATCATCCAAATAATGATTTGAGGTCGAGCGGATGAGAAACAACTGAGTCAAAGGGAAAAGATGATTCCCTTTGCTTGGTTTGAGGCACCAAACAAGAATCCAAGTTGGAACCAAGGTACACTGCCCTCTAAACCTATCTTCTGGAATCAATGTGCTGATGTCGAGAGAAGGAGGTCCACTATAGGTGAGGAAATGGTGAATCCTCAACTAAGGCACGAGAGATCATAGTAAAGTGACTGATGGACTGACACCATGGATGATGATGGAATAGTGGATACTGGGTGTTAGCCCCCTATAATTTTTGACAAGAAAACAGGGGCTAAAATGTTTTTGAGCCTTCAAGGAATGCATTTCCTCTGAAAACACATCATCCTTCAAGTCTCCTTGTGCCTTTGTCCTTTGATAAATCCCCTCTGTTGATTTCCATTATAAGGCCTCTCTGATTGCAAAAAATTGTGCTCCCAAAGGCCTACATTTGCCCCTTGTATCCCTGAAAAATATCCCTTTTCAACCCTTTTTCCCTTTGTTAAAGTCCCCCTTTTCATCCCAAAATCCCTCCCCTAATCCTTCTAAACTTTCCCAAAAACCCCCTCTAAACCATACACACATCCCTGGTGTGGTTTAATTTCCCCTTCTTTCCCCTATCGTTACCCTTTATTGGCCTAAAAGTGCACTAAAACTGGGCCAAATAATCATATTCTTCATGTCTATGGGTTTAGCACCTTTCGGCCAGCCCCCTAACCTTCTCCACCACGTGACCCGGGCGCCGAAACCACGCGCTAGCCCGAAAAAGTGCTTAGTGCAAATATGAATTGGGCGCATTTTGAACCGTCGATCTGTATAGATCGGATGGTCGTCGCATTCCCCATAGCGCCCATCACCCACCTCCTTTCACCGTTCATCACATCTCCACCATTCATTTACCCATGGATCAACGGTCCGCGATACATCTCGCATGGTGGTCCCCGCAACCGAACATATCTGAAAACCGCTGGTATCTATCGCACCGCCGTTGGGAGGTGGGCGGTATTTTTATTTTCGGAGCGATTCCACTCATCACCCAACACGTGGCCCCGTCACTATTTCAAAACCACCCCCCCATCACGCGTTAACGTTTGGAATTTGACCCAGCGTGATATGCATATCAACCATCCGATCTGAAGCTCTCCATCCAACGGTTATCGCTCCGCGAAGTTGCGCAGGGGATAAACCAAGGCAACCGTACCCCTGGCCCACCATCTGTCGCCCTCCGATGCATTTTCAACCGTCGATCTCCTCTCGAGATCAGACGGTCTAGATTTGATTGCATGTCCCGCCATTGACCGCTCCTGCCACGTCACCCATTCCACATGTTTCATCGTATTTCTCGCCCGTCCAGGTATATATATGCGTTCAAAGGTCAGATTTGAATATTTTACGTTAAAATGCTGCGCCACCATTCTACAAGCCTCCCAATGTGTTTTAGTCATCATCCCGCACTATTCCACCATTTCACTAGCTACACGTCCATTTTCGTCGCCCCCGCTACATCCGCCCTCCCCGTGCATGTTTTCTTAACGCGTTTTCGTGTTTTGCAAGGTTTCAGGTGGCAAAAGCCTCCTCTGTTCACTGTCACTGTCACGGTGGCAAAGAATGCAGGGAAGAGCATGCACAGAGATTGTATTTATGAAGAAAGGCCTGGGAAGGAGCCATGACAGGTTGCTTATTCAAAGGAACAGGGTCAAACTCCGTAAAAACCTGTCCAGAGCCATTAAATCACAGATTTCACAGTCAGAAGCAAGCATGGAAGCGACAAAAAGTATCAGTAAGGGATTTAAGGGTCTAATTCACATTGTTAAAGATCTTAAGCCTTAATCCAGTGTTTAAAGGGCAAAGGTACCAGTTAGAAGACCCCGTGGATCGCTCAGAAGGTCCAATGCACAGAAAACCATATTAACAGGGTTTTGATATTAGTGGAACGTTCTTCCATAAAAGGACACAACATCCATACTGCGTTCATTCTATGCCGTGTTCCTGAGAAGATTTCCGCCCTGACAGCAGTCCTACGCCATCAGAAGAATTTTTTACACGGTATGGCAGACCTGAGTCATTGATTTTTTTTCGTTTAAAGTGTTGCAGAAAGTACACCAGAGACATACCTGGAGTAAATTGCGGCCTAACGAAGACCACTCTTTCATCCAAAGAGTGCAGAAGTTCAATGCTTAGACATTTAAAACAAAATGAGGCCTCGGCCCTCCTGCTACTTCAGAGTTTTAATGCTGCATTTAAGTTTAAATCTACTCCTGTTATTCTTTTCTCCTATAATAATCCTAAAGAACGTACTATAAAAGGTTGTTGTTCGATTGTTGTTGATTGCTATTAGAGGGATTCATTTTGACTGTTAGAATAGTCTTGGGAGGGAGTAGCAGAGTAGTTTGTAATGTAGCAGGATGGGAGGATAAATTCTGGACTGTAACAGCTATTGAGCTCAGGGTATGTAACTGGTTTTGCATCAATTAATCAAGCACATTTCACAGGATCCTGGTTTATTACTATTGGTGATGTTTTTCTAACACTGTTTATTACATTTTCATACGGTTTCATTTTCTGCTAGCTTGCATCAGAAATATGGCATAGGATTTACCCTTGTTAGGTACCCTATGTCTCTGCTCTCCTTGCCTTTGATGTTTTTTGCTGTATGTGTTATCTAAGAGTAAATTTAGCTAATTTAACCAGTGTAGCGGATGTCATTGCCTGCTAGTTGATGCATTAATTCGAGGTTTTCTACTTGGATATCCTTGTTGGTGTCAAAGCATTGAAGGTTCAAAGTCCTTCTTTGATCTATAGACCCTGGCTCTATTAAACTTATCTCTGTTTTCCCTTGGAGCATGCTAAAGCTGACCTGGAGTAAAATGACCCCTAGTCTGATCTATAAGCTGCCCCTTTGTCCCTCCATTGAAAGTTTCCTTTGAGTATTTCCAAGCAGGTCTGGAGTTAAATGACCTCTGGCCTGATCTATAGATAGAAATTGGGTGTCTTTCCTTCTTTCACTTTCAATCCTTAATGTTCCACTCCATCATCTATCTAAAAAGATCCTTTAGTGTAGATGACTTGCCCTCTAAAAGCCTTGCCTAGTTGTTGCATGTAATTACCTTTCATGACTCCATAGCCCAATGGATGGCACTTTCTTGACCTATCCTCTTTTCTGAAACATCCTGCTACTTTTTCCTTTTTCTCCCATTACTTTCTCAGTCTATGATCTCATGACCAACCCAGCAACCAACCAACCAAATCATTTTAAAACCCCCTTTGTGCTTCATAACTAGCCTAACATCTCATTTAAGCCTTCAAAGATATATCATTCTTTTTTTCATTGGGGAGATCCCTCTCCGGGTCCAGGAGGGCTAGATCCTAGGGCCCCAAAGTGGTTATGATGTTGTCTCATCTTTTGGTCTTGCCAATCTGGCCAAACCATGGGAACCCCAACATAATGGCGACTGTACTGGGGACAAAGACCACTTAGCCGATATTGGCTTTAAATTGCTGGTGGTGGACAGCAGCCTGCTCCAAACAGTCAAATTCATCCACCTGGTGACTCCACACTCCATAACTCTCAAAGACTCCACTAGAGGAAGAACCTGAAATATGGCCAGACCTCATAGAAGGATAGAACACATGGGTTGGATTTGGTTTAAATAATTCATTGTTTTTGTCTACCACTATGTTCTGTCCTACTTCAAGCCTAATCAAGTGTACAAAGATGAGACCCACAATGAGTATGGGAAATATCTCAAGCCTCAGTCTTCAGACCACGAGCAGACCTGTACTCCTGTGAAGAACCTAGTGGAACAAGAGGCTCATGTTGTATTTCCCACCCTTAAAGAAGCTTCGAGCAGCCATGAGCCCATTGTTACACCACCTACACCTAGAAAGATATAAGCCTCTGGTTTTACCTCTTATCTTCCAACCCCTTCCTTCAGAACTTATAAACCAGCTGCCTCTTTTTATGGAGAAAATAAAAGGGCCACTGTTGAAAAACATGTTCAAAACCTTGAGGATCTACTTGAATTGTATGAAATATAAGAATATGATGTGTGCATTAGAATGTTTGCCTTGTCATTACAAGGAAATGTTAAGAGTTGGTTCAAAGGCCTTCCAGCGGCAAGCATTTTCATCTTTCATCAATTTTCTCAAGTTTTCCTTGATAAGTGGGCAGCCCCAAAGAATGCTCTCCTCATCCTAGAAGAGTATCAAAATTTGAAAAGGCTGCCAGGTGATACAGTACAAGAATTTTTAGCCAGGTTCAACAAGGTATATCATGCAATACCTTCTGATATAAAACCACCTCTAGGATGGGCCCTAGTGCACTATCCGAGTTCTTTTGACCTGGAGGTGGAATTCCATATAAGGGAAAGAGAGCCTTTGAGCCTAGAGGAAATGCAGAGCATCGCAATTACTGTCGAATTCAACATAAAGTGCAGAGAGGAAAGGTTAAAAGCCGCAAATAAAGACCGAGCAGAGAAAATAAGGCGGATCTCTTTAGAAAACAAGCTGGAAAGATTGATAGAGACTGCCAATACCCTGCTGAACACAGAAGAGGAAGAATATGAGGCTGAAACCAGAAATGATGATTGGAAAAGACCTGCTCCTTGTCCTCAAGAAAGACAAACCAGATCACTGCAAGACAGAAGCCACATGCCAAGCATGTATGATGAACCAGAGCTTGAATCAGAAAATGAACTTGCAGACTATTTTGAAGAAAGACTTGCCGAGAGTTCTGAAGATTTGATGGGTGACGTTGCTTATAATTATGATTTATCTAATGATGATTTTTCTGATGATGATTTTTTCCAAAGGGAAACTGAGCTTGCAGGGCCATCATCAGTAGATTCATGGAAGGAAGATCACGACCATCAACTCCAAGAAAATGATGAGCCAATGCAGGCCATCTATGATACTGATGGAGAAAGCATTGAAAGCATGATAACAAACGAAGATTCATTGAATCTTCTCTCTGCTTTATATCCTAACATCAGTTTTACTTTCCAAGAGGACAGAAGCCAACAGCTCTTCAGCACAGAGGACAAGGAGGAAAGAGATGAAGAAAATATTGAGCGGAATTAATATCCTGAGCCTTCTCCCGAAAGGATTAAGGTAATCAAAGAAGCCCCCACTCAAGAATACGTTTTTTTTTCACAGAGTTCAGTCTGTTTCAGCAGAACCAACCTGTGTTACTAGAGGACAGCACTATCGAGTATAATGAGCCCTCTAGCTCAGGCTGCAGTGAATATGAGAGAGATCTACTTTCCCACAGACATCTTTGTCTTGATCCAGAGGAAGAAGAGGTATTCACGGTTTATGCTCATCTTCCAAATACTCCCAACCAGGAAAAGGAGGAGTGTGATTACAGAGGCCGCATTGCAGATGCAATGATTGAAACTGCCCAGGATACGGATAGCCTACCAGTCATGGGAGGCTTTGAGGAAAAAGGTTTACATCATGTTTTTGTTGATCCTATGGCAGAATACATGGAGGCCCTGATTGGCTCAGCCCCTCAAGAATTAATCTTTTGCAAGAGCCAAATACATCAGAATTGGTCACCACTGTTGGTGACCTCAGTTTTGAAGATCCACATGCAGAGCATCTTATGGTTGTCTCTGATGAGCAGTCATTTCCTCTTCCCTTTTTTGCTATTTCTTGACTGGATGCATTGGCATTATTGTATCACCTAGAGCATAAGAGATTTCCAGTTAGAGTAGATTAGGTAGGAAAAGCTTAATAAAGCTCAGTCTATGAGCATTTAGTCAAGTGTTTTAATTTCTGCAAAGTCCAGCAAGTCAGACAGTCTAATCCTGACTTGGCTGTTTTTCAATTTCTGTTGTAAAATATAGAGAAGAAATCTGCTGGACAGTTTAATCCCAACAGATGTTAGATTAGGCAGAGAAAAATGTGAGGCCAACAGTTTAATCTGGTCTCATGGAGAAATAAGGGTAGAAATAGAATAAGTTTTTTTTCCTGTTTGTAAATAAAAATGATGTAAAGGGTCTGCTAGTTCAAATGCACCCTAGAAGAAAAAATGTTAGGACTATAGTGTGGGTAGGTAGTTATTTGGGAGAAATTTTACTACTGATATGATGTCTTCATGATTTGTGGCAGCTGATCCAAGAAAGAAAATGGATGTGTCAAGCACCAGGCATCTGGCCTACACCAAATATTTATTTTCTGAATTCTTGACTCCTTCAAGAAGAAGCCATCCCCATGTGGAGCCACTGTTCGCCCCCTAT
Organism: Pinus albicaulis; assembly: GCA_034641835.2. Taxonomy (NCBI): domain Eukaryota; kingdom Viridiplantae; phylum Streptophyta; class Pinopsida; order Pinales; family Pinaceae; genus Pinus; species Pinus albicaulis. The sequence continues at coordinate 72,133 of JAXQQM020072071.1, forward strand.
AATTTTTTGACAAGCAAACAGGGGGCTAAAATGTTTTTGAGCCTTCAAGGAATGAATTTAGTCTGAAAACACATCATCCTTCAAGTCTCCTTGTGCCTTTGTCTTTTGATAAATCCCCTCTACTGATTTCCATTATAAAGCCTCTCTGATTGCAAAAAATTGCGCTCCCAAAGGCCTACATTTTCCCCTTGTATCCCTGCAAAATATCCCTTTTCAACCCTTTTTCCCTTTGTTAAATTCCCCCTTTTCACCCAAAATCCCTCCCCTAATCCTTCTAAACTTTCCCAAAAACCCCCTCTAAACCATACACACATCCCTAGTGTGGTTTAATTTCCCCTTCTTTCCCCTATCGTTACCCTTTATTGGCTTGAAAATGCACTAAAACTGGGCCAAATAATCATATTCTTCATGTTTATGGGTTTAGCACCTTTCGGCCAGCCCCCTAACCTTCTCCACCATGTGACCCAGGTGTTGAAACCACACGCTAGCCCGAAAAAGCGCTTAGCGCAAATGTGTATCAGGCGCATTTTGAACAGTCGATTTGTATAGATCAGACAGTCGTCACATTCCCCATAGCGCCCATCACCCACCTCCTTTCACCGTTCATCGCATCTCCATAGTTCATTTACCCGTGGATCAACGATCTGCGGTACATCTCGCCTGGTGGTCCCCGCAGCCGTGCATATCTGAAAACCGCTGGTATCTATTGCATCGGCGTTGGGAGGTGGGCGGTATTTTTATTTTCGGAGTGATTCCACTCACCGCACGACACATGGCCCCGTCACTATTTCAAAACTGCCGCCCTATCGTGCGTTAACGTTCGGCATTTGACCTGGTGCGATATGCATATCAACCGTCCGATCTAAAGCTCTCCATCCAACGGTCATCACTCCACGAAGTTGCACGGGGGATAACACAAGGCAACCGTACCCCTGGCCCACCATCCCTCGCCCTCCGATGCATTTTCAGCCATCGATCTCCTCCCGAGATCGGACGGTCCAAATTTGATTGCATGTCCCGCCATTGACCGCTCTCGCCACATCACCCATTCCACGTGTTTCATCGTATTTCTCGCCCATCCATGTATATATATGCGTTCAAAGGTCAAATTTGAATATTTTAAGTTAAAATGTTGCGCCACCATTCTGCAAGCCTCCCACTACGTTTTCGTCGTCATCCCACACTATTCCACCATTTCACCAGCTACACGTCCATTTTCGTCGTCCCCACTACATCCGCCCTCCTCGTGCATGTTTTCTTAACAAGTTTTCGTGTTTTGCAGGGTTTCAGGTGGCAAAAGCCTCCTCTGTTCACTATCACTGTCACGGTGGCAAAGAATGCAGGGAAGAGCATGCACAGAGATCGTATTTATGAAGAAAGCCCTGGGAAGGAGCCATGACAGGCTGTGTATTCAAAGGAACAGGTTCAAACTCCGTAAAAACTTGTCCAAGGCCATTAAAGCACATATTTCGCAGTCAGAAGCAAGCGTGGAAGCGGAAAAAAGTATCAGTAAGGGATTTAAGGGTCTAATGCACATTGTTAAAGATCTTAAGCCTTAATCCAGTGTTTAAAGGGAAAAGGTACCAGTTCGAAGACCCCGTGGATCGCTCAGAAGGTCCAATTCACAGAAAACCATATTAACAGGGTTTCGACATTAGCGGAACGTTCTTCCATGAAAGGACATAGCATCCATACTGCGTTCATTCTATGTTGTGTTCCTGAGAATATTTCCACCCTGACAGCAGTCCTACGCCATCAGAAGCATTTGTTACACGGTATGGCAGACCTGAGTCATTGATTTGTTTTCATTCAGAGTGTTGCAACAAGTACACCAGAGACATACCTGGAGTAAATTGTGGCCTAACAAAGACCACTCTTTCATCCAAAGAGTGCAGAAGTTCAATGCTTAGACCTTTAGTTCCTGAGAATATTTCCACCCTGACAGCAGTCCTACGCCATCAGAAGCATTTGTTACACGGTATGGCAGACCTGAGTCATTGATTTGTTTTCATTCAGAGTGTTGCAAAAAGTACACCAAAGACATACCTGGAGTAAATTGTGGCCTAACAAAGACCACTCTTTCATCCAAAGAGTGCAGAAGTTCAATGCTTAGACCTTTAAAACATAACGAGGCCTCGGCCCTCCTGCTGCTTTAGAGTTTTAATGCTACATTTAAGTTTACATCTACTCATGTTATTCTTTTCTCCTATAAGAATCTTGAGGAACGTATTGTAAAAGGTTGTTGTTAGGTTGTTTCCGATTACTGTTAGATGGATTCATTTTGACTGTTAGAACAGTCTTGGGAGAGAGTAGCAGAGTAGTTTGTAATGTAGTAAGCTGGGAGGAGAAAGTCTGGATTGTAACAACTACTGATCTAAGGGTATGTGACTAGTTTTGCATCAATTAATCAAGCACATTTCACAAGATCCTGGTCTATTACTATTGGTAATGTTTTTCTAACACTGTTTATTACATTTTCATACTGTTTCATTTTTTGCTGGCTTGCATCATAAATCTGGCATAGGATTTACCCTTGTTAGGTACCCTATGTCTCTGCTCTCCTTACCTTCAATGTTTTCTGTTGTATGTGTTATCTAAGAGTAAATTCAGCTAATTTAACCAGTGTAGCGGATGTCATTGCCTGCTAGCTGATGCATGAATTCGGGGTTTGCTACTTGGATTTCCTTGCTGGTGTCAAAGCATTAAAGGTTCAAATTCCTTCTCTGATCTATATACCCTGGCTCTATTAAACTTATCTCTGTTTTCCCTTGGAGCATGCTAAAGCTGACCTGGAGTTAAATGACCTCTGGTCCGATCTATAAGCTACCCCTTTGTCCCTCCATTGAAAGTTGCCTTTGAGTATGTCCAAGGAGGTCCGGAGTTAAATGACCTCTGACCTGATCTATAGACAGAAATTGGGTGTCTTTCCTTCTTTCACTTTCAATCCTTAATGTTCCACTCCATCATCTATCTAAAAATATCCTTTAGTGTAGATGACTTGCCCTCTAAAAGCCTTGGCTAGTTGTTGCATGTAATTACCTTTCATGACTCCATAGTCCAATGGATGGCACTTTCTTGACCTATCCTCTTTGCTGAAACATCCTGCTGCTTTGTCCTTTTTCTCCCATTACTTTCTTAGTCTATGATCTCATGACCAACCCAGCAACCAACCAACCAAATCATTTTAAAACCCCCTTTGTGCTTCATAACTAGCATTACATCTCATTTGAGCTTTCAAAGATATATCATTCTTTGTTTCATTGGAGAGATCCCTCTCCGGGTCCAGGAGGGCTAGATCCTAGGGCCCAAAAGTGGTTATGATGTTGTCTCATCTTTTGGTCTTGCCAATCTGGCCAAAACATGGGAACCCCAACACTGGGTAATGGATAGATGAAATCATTTTTCAGAGCATTAAAAGCATGGATGACCTGGCAGCAACTAACTCAACTTCAAAGGGGATGGGGGAGAGTATGATTAGAGGCCAAAATGGGCAACACAAGAGGAATGCAAAGAAAAAATGGATGGAATATTGCAACAGGAGGTAAAGGGACTCGGGACAGACTCCATGAATGTGATGATGACTCAACTCGGATGCTCTGAACAAGGGTGACTCGATGATGCTGCCACATAGAATAGGCCCCATGGGGATCATAAAACATGGAGAGAAGATGGTTAGTCATGGAAAAAATCAACACACGAGTTGAAAAGTATGAAGGCAAATTGGTGCCCCAAGTACAAGCAATGCATGTGAAGAAATTTGATTTTGAGAGGCGGGAAAGTGCCCTACTGGGAACAATGGCGTCTTGGTGAAGTGTCAAATTATCAAAAGCAAAGGAAGACTCATTATAGTGCTCAATGAGAGCTTTTTAATGGTGTTGATGGTTTGTCAAACTAAGCTATGGTTTGGTCGCAATTGGTGAAAAAAATTATGGTTTTCCTTTAAAAGGGTGATTTCCCTCTAATTTAATTCATTTTATAAGTGAGATGTGGTGAATTTGGAGAGGAGGAGAAGGACCTAAATCATGTGTCGATCATAGAAGATGAACCAACCGTTGGAATCAGGATCTGTCAGTGGCAGGTAAGTGGCCTAACCCTACTATTCATTTTTGTCAGTTTAGTTTTTCAAATTAGGTGCCTAGGGCTCAGTAATGGACCCTTATCTCTCCTCATGACTGGATCACACTTTCTTGGGCCTAAAATGTGACATGTCTGACATTTTCCAAAGGGGAAAATTGCAATCTCATAGTTCCAAAGCTTGAAAAGTATGAGTTGGAGCTAGAGTGGATATTTTGTCAGCTTGTTGGCTTGGGACCGGGACTTGATTTTTTATGATGAAGTTGTCCTTATCTGAAGTGAAAAACATGATGGTGTTGTGCAGGTATGGTAGAGTTGAGGATCAACTAGCGTGAGAGGTATTTAGATGCTCTTCAGGCTGAGATCCAGGGGGGTCAGGTGGTATGAGGAGCACTTGCTAGATATGGGGTTCTCAAGTTGGTTGAGAACCCACTGATGAAGGTGGGTGAGCCTTTACTATCAATGATAGTGAGCTATTGGGATCTGGACCAGGAGGCCTTTATGGTGCAAGGGCACAGGATCGATCTTACCATCTAGGACATATATTTTAACATACATATATTTTTATCGCGCAGGTGTAATATATCAGAGTTCATGGAGTGCCATTGTAGACTAGATGCTCATGCTAAGGGCACAACCATTCCGATCACTCATCTAGAGTGGCTAGATACATGGAATATCATCTCAGAAGTATTGCAAATCCTGGGCAACCAGAAATTCCATCACATCACTAGGAGGCAGATGATATTGATAGAGATATTTTTGAGTGGGACCTACTAATATTGGTGGGCCCAAATGATGTTGTCGTCGGTGAAACGACAGTTGTCACTATGCAAGCGAATTTTGGACCATGATTTTTTTTTTGGTACAGTTTTGTGCACATTCTTCTTTGAGAATATCCCCACACTTCGACCTCATGTGCAGATCCGAGATGGGGGCCCACGGGATACCAGGGTGCACCACTAGGGGTAGCTGCTGCATAGAGAAAGAGGAGGGGGAGTTAAACAGGTGTTTCGACCTATGTTTTTCGCACACTAGGATCATATTTCACTGTATATAGATGAGTATCCATACAGTTCTATGAACTTTCAGGGGGACCCTGACTTCCCACTTCCGCCTCGTCGAGCATGGGGAAAAGATGGTAAGTGAAAGTTTCTATATATTATGGTGTATTTAAAGTTTTTATAATATGTTGTGGTACTTATTCATGAATTTTGATATGCAGATATAGCACCAGTGAAGCTAGAAAGTTATATGGGACGACCCGCAACACCAAGGGTTCCAAAATATAGTGGACTGAGAGCAGACTAGAGATCTGATTGTAAGTTTCTGCTAGAGGATGTTCATCACAGGTTTGATCTATTGTTGACCAGTGTATCAGAGCACAGGTGGCATGATCTTGAGGACCAATACATCGAGGGATGCATAGGGCTTCCCTCTAAGTGGCGAGGGGTCATGCGACGCATGGCAATGGTCGGGTAGGTAGTTCGGGACCTGCGAGCTAGTGGAGCCGAGCCATTGGCTCGGGACCCTTCAGATAGTGATTATATTTAGGGGCATGTGGTGCCCCCAATTTTTATTTTTGTAACATTCTATGGGAATTTCTGATATATTTGTAGTGGACTTCAAGAATTTATTATTTTGTCCATAAATAATATCGATATGCATCTTTTTATATATGATGAGTATATGGTTCACCATTTCTTTTATTATTATCTGGTTTTAAATGCACATGATAAGTTCCAATATATAATATTATTTGCAATGTTATCCACATAGTCATTCTGGGCTCTAGGTACATGAATGAATGTAATGGATACAAATTCACGCATTAAGAGCTTCACTCATAAATATTTTCTAAAAAGGACATGGTTATTCACACGATACATGCCATTCAATTGCAGGAAAAGAAACAAGGAATCTAAACGAACATGAAGATGATGGATACGATGATGAAGGGAATCAACTAACAAACCTATCACTGCATCATATCCAGCCTGGTTATTGGTGGCAGATCCAATGCATACGCAGTTGGAGAGGACCAATGAATGCAAGGGGGTAAAAATGGCCTAAGCTTCCAAGGATAGATTCTGGGAATATAGACTTGTACCATCAGCATCGCCGATATACAGTGTGGATGATGGATCCATACGAAAGGTGCCACAAGACAACAAATGAGATGAGGATGCACAATGCAAGCTACCTAAATGCATGATAGAAATAAATAAATGCATGTCAATAGGAAATGTTATGGGTAAAATTTCTTGAGGTAAAGTGCAATGCGAGGGTTAGGAAGGAGTTTGCCTTCGAAATCATCTATAAGGTATGCCCCCTTGCCCAAACATTGGGTTTCAATGTAATGGCTACAAGGTGGATGTAGATCGCATTCATGGGTTTGATGTAAGGGGGGATAGAACCAATAGATCTCACTATGGATGAAGTCTTTGGAATCCACAACATGCTGGTCATAGGTCTATTGTAGAAGGAAGTACACACAATGGTGCATATCATCCCTGGGAAAATTAGGGGTGGTCATGGCTTCCATAATGTCTTCATCAGAATGGAAGAAGGGAGGACTGGCAGAAGGGAGACCAGATTATACAGCGGGGCTATCTAACGCATCTTCATGAGAGATATGGTTCACATACGCATCGCTACGGAGGGTAGATGAAGAGCTAGTAGATGAAACATCTACCGATGTTGAGACCAAGGTATTCACCGAGGGAGGTTTGACTGAAACAGAAGGGGATGCCCCCGAGGGTTCTTCCACCATGGAACTCATGGATGACGATAGGTAGAGAATAACGACCGAAGAGTGTATCATCTTGACATCGGGGGGTGGTATCACAATGGGTTCATAAATATCCTTTGGTTCTGCTGAAGCAGAACTCATAGGTAGAGGGGTACAGGATCCACTACGAGCAGCCTATATTATGCAAAATGCCTCAACGGTATCATGAAAGTTGTCAAGACATGGAAAATTATGATAATAGTTGCCATACAGGTGGCATAAAGCACAAGGGTGGTTCGTGCGCAATTATTTGAGTTTCTTAGCTAAATCAGGTAAGGTAACATGGACCTTCGGGGTGTCAGATTCAAGAAACATCTCATTGACCACAGGTTTGAGATAAGAAAGCTTAGTACAGTTATGGGTGGCATGCCCAACAAGATCACACAAAGCACACAGAGGTGAATACTATAGAGGCTTAGGAGGAGCAAGATTTGTTTTTGGGGCCTTTTCCTTAGGTTCCTTATTTTCGGCTTTTCCCCCCTCACTGAATGCTTGCGCACTATGAGTATGTTCATGTTGAGGTGGATGTGGTACTGAAGCAAAAGGAGGGGTCATGGTGACCAGTTGAACCAGGTTCAAAGCAGTATAATGTTTGAGTTGACCAGGTGGAGTGTTTGTTGGGGGATCAAATTACCAGACTGGGATCTCCAGGGTCAAATTGGGAAGACTCAACTTGGCCATAGCAGGCACTGAAAAGACTCCAGAGGGGGGAGATAAAAACAGTATCTGACCAAAAGGGTAATGGCCTGGCAGAATGGATCCCAAATGATTAAGGCTTGAGGGACCTATTCCTAGTTGACAAATATTCAGAGAGACACGAGCAGAAGGAGAAGGTCCTGAGGGCTGTGTCGAGTGAACAAAAGAAGGTTGCAAAGGCATTGGCTACTGGCTAGTCGAACTGGGCCACTTTTGGCTAGCCTGAGACACATGCAACATGCAAACACTCGATGAGATAGGCTCAGTGATAAGGGGGGGGAGCAGGGAATGAACCAATTATGGTGGAATATTTATAGACTCCTGGTGAAACATTGGTGAGAGGTGTGATTGATTGGTTATTGGCCACCAAATATATGATGGGCTTAGGAGAGGTCTGAGACTTCAGTTAGTAATTTCTCAACTGAACGATAGTGAAGATATTTCCATTATGGGAAAATCACATCTTACAGTGAACCGTAGATGCAACAACAGACATTGCATAATTATACATACGACCCAAGTAATTCTATGTCAATACAAATATTCTTGCCTGAAAGTGTGACAGAATAATTGCGGAACATGTCAAGGGGCTAAGAAGGGTGACCGTCCCACCCACGCAAATTGATGGTGAATGGGGCTAAGTTGGGTGATCCGAGCTTATTCCAAACATAAGTGGACATCTCACAGGTGGATGAACCCTCGTTAATGATACATCTCTGAACATGGGAATTACAAATCCTAACTAGTATTTGGAAGGAAACAAATGAAGGTAAAGAGGGGTGTTCTGATTTGTCGACATCAAAGGAAATCAAACGATCATCTGAAGGATACACAATGCCCAAACCATATAGTAGAGATTTTCATTAAGATGGGAATGACTGGAGGACTTCTAGCGTTGACATGCTAGGAGGTGACTATGCCAAGTCATCTACTATGTTGTAAGTGTGGGTGACTTTAGCAGAAGTAGCATTTCATCATAATTTCCCTTTTGGGATCTTGTGAATGACCTTTGCCTTAGGTGGAGGGATCTGTAAGGGAACATTTGGTGTCGAAATGGACTCTGTGGGAACTTTGGTTTGGGACTCAATTGTAGATATAGTGGGTTGCTTGTCATATTGGCGTGATCGGGTCCTGGTCTGAAGGTTGACATCAGCCATATTTACCTCTTCAGAATTGATCATGATAATTTGGTAATCATGGGTACCATATTATGGAGGTTGAGGAGCGGCCTAACCTTAAGGATTAATTAATTATGATGTTTATGTCTTGGCTTGGCGGTGTAAACCAATTTCTCTTCGCTTTAGGTGTGATTCCGTGCAGTCCATGTGTTAATTTTAATTAAGCCCAAATGGTTGTATAAATAAAAATAAAAAAATGTTGAAGTATTGTAAATAAAACTGAAATGACATTAAAATAAATAGCTAAACATGCATAAATTTGACCCAAAAGAAGGCTTCCCAAACAACTAGTCTAAAAGGTGGGCGAAATTGACTCAAAACATACAATATGGCCACAATATCTAAGGTCTAAGGGACATGGATCTAAGGACTTATATTTTCTAGAAATGTTGGAGAAAACAACAAGAAACCTAAGGGGAAAACTACTGCAAAATGGAAGGCGAAAGGTTAAAACACTAGGGAAATCAAGGGTACCCTAAGGGAAAGACAAAAAAACACTCAAGAGGGGGTTGTGGATGGAATAATAACCTATAAAAAAGGACCTGAAATAAATCTAGATCAGACCCTAAAACAATGGTTGAAAGCATTACAAATCTCAAACTACCTACTTAGCTTAACCCCTCCTAGAAGGGTAGAAGTGTACTCAAACCCTAGGGGGCTTGGTTCTACTTCAAGGAGACAAACTAAGCATATTCATGCCTAATATGGGCTGAGATAGAGGTCAACCAACCCAAAATAGTGCTCTTGGAAAACCCTGGTAGGCACACAAAAAATTCAGAAAAAAATTCCAGCTCGCAAGTACTAACCTGTGGGTGGTGGAAATCGCAGTTTCTAGGGGGATAGGTGTGAGTTTAGTGAGATGTCACTAGTTTTGGCTCAAAAATTACGACCTCTTGTTACTAAGACTTCAGACGGAAAGTTGCAGAAAATTTTTCATCTCTGATGCGACAAATACTTGTTACCTGCGGAAAACAACCGAAAACAACCGAAAGTTAGAATTTTGACTAATTGACGGAATAAAAGTTAAAAAACAACATCAAGAGATTAAAAAAGGCTGAAGAAAATACCTTGTCGCTGAATTTGTTGGTCACCCAAGAATCTGAATTACAACAGTGGATTCGCCATTTGTTGACGCCAATGTGTAATTAAAAACATAGTGGAGTCGTCATTTGTTAGTGTAAATTCTTAACGCAAGTGTACAAAAAGATCCTAATTTAGCTGTGTGTCACAAACAGCCCTAAAAACAGAAAATTTTTCTTAACTTCTTAAGATATGCACTCAATAGTTAGAAAAAATGCTAGAAAAAACCAAATTTATGTAGTAAAAGCAATTAAATAGTGAAAAGAAATAAGAATCGCTCCATGCATCCAATGAACAAGACAATATTCAAAGAATTTTGAATATATTATAACACCTGGTAAAGGGAACTAATACAAGTTACCAGTTCCCCTCAATGGGATGGGTTCTTTTTTGTCCTCAATACTTCAGTTCCAGAAGTTTCTCTCTCTCTCAATGTTGCAGAAAACCTAGAATGTGTAGAACTCGATGAGAGCTCAAGAAGCAAAGAAAATAGTAGCAGCAATGAGAATGATCAAATTGTGACAATGAAAGTGACCAAAGTGATCAATAAATGGAAAATCATCCTATTTATAAAAAAATATTGAGTTATCCACGATAATGGAAAATAATAAAATATTATTAACCAAGATCTAGATCTAACCACTTGGAATATTTTATTATATTTTGTTGGAGGGAAAATATATTTAAATTGGTTAAATACCTTTATTTAAAAAAATAAACAAATAAATGATTTATTTATCATTTCAAGAATGTGGTTAAGGAATAATGATTTTTTTAATCATTCCTAGGTCATTTAGTCAAATTTAACAAGGAATAATAACTAAATAATGGTTTAATTAATTATTCCTACAAAAAAATAAGATAAATAATTATTTATCTAATTATTTCTCATAATTGGGTTAAATATGACTAGGAATATTACTTAAACAATGGTTTAATTAATTTTTCATAGAGGAAAATCAAATAAATAAGGATCTATTTAATTATTCCTCATGGGGTTTCCTGTTTAAACCAAAAAAATAAAATTAATAAAATATGGTTTATTAAATTATTTATTATAGTGAAAACAATTTTACTATGGTAAAATTGGTCTTACATGGTGTACTTCGATCCATCTAATTGTAAATTTTGTATGACCAAATTTTGTTAATAACAATGGTTTTTGTGGAGGGAGAGGAACTGGACAAGCTTTGGCTAGACCTACCCTTTTTCCTAGCATCCCTAGAGTGATTCTAGAAAAAAATATTTGTGTCATCATAAGGTAATTGGTAGATATATCCTCCAGATAGAATGTTGAGGGTTTCCATTACATTCTCCTTCATCCCTTGTTGAAGAATTAGCTTAAGTGACTCAGGATCAAGGGTACAGTTGGCCTTCCTATAATTGAGCTAAAATATTTCCTCATATTCCTCTAAATATTCATCATGCCCAAGGGTCATCCTAAAGATTTCCTCCTTTGTTTATTTGGACCTACAGTAATCTTGGTATTTTTCATTTAAATCTTGCTACATTTGTGCCCTAGTAGTGATCTTGCCTCTAAGTAGACTTGTAAACCTGCGTAAGGCTGCATCTTTGAGGGTAGAAGGAAACAACTTCAACTTATTTTCATCACAGGCATAGTTGTAGTTCCTACAAACAAACAAAAATAAAATATGAAGGTGTCATGATCCTCAAAGGTTAGGCCATGGAAATTTTGAAGGACAACCGAGCTTATGTTTTTCATTCTAGCCTCTCCATTGGTTTCTATGTGTTGGGTATGTGTCATATTCTTTCCACGACTAATCACGCATGGGGGGGTAAGAGGGGGGGTGATAGCCCCCCCTTTGCGCTTGGCGCAATGGGGGGGTCACGGGGGGGCGGTAGCCCCCTCTGTCGGGGTCCGGGGCAGCGGCCCAATGAAAAAAAAATTGTCCTTAACTTCCGGTGGGCGGTCCGCACCCATGGTTTTGTGCATGGTTTTGCACATGGTTTTGGGGTATGATGGTTTTTGGCCCCTGGTATTTTTGTAGATACAGTCAAGGGAACTATGGTTATGTTCTAATCCAGGGTTAATGGATTGGGGTTTATGTATGCTTCAACATGTATATATATGTGTTGTAACACTGAAAGGAATATAATGAAAAATCAAGTTGGTCGTCCTGATTTGGGATCTAGGGGAAAATCTCTGTGTTTATCTATTTTATGTTTTATGCTCTCGCTATTGTTTATTTTCTGTTATAATATTCGTGTGTAGATAATTTCTGTTCAGGGTTAAAACCTACATTTGGTATCAAATTTGTTTCGACTTCAAGGGGACGCCTTTGCTGCTGAGGGTTTTTTGCTCGGGCCTGAGGTAGACCCTGTTCAGTGGGAGATTTGTGGGGTCGATTCTTGTGGTGAAAGAAGATGGCGAGCGGCGGAAATATAGAGATCTAGAAATTTAATGGTCATATTTTTGAGTTGTGGAAGCTCAAGATGGAGGATCTGCTAGTGGATAAAGATCAGTGGATCGCGGTAGATCCAGGTTCTAAACCAATGGAAATTTCAGATGAAGACTGGAAGAAACTGGATCGGAAGGCTAAGAGCACAATACGGTTGTGTCTCAGATTCAGTATTGTTGAATGTATCTGGGGAAGCTACGGCATACAATTTTTGGGAAAAACTTGGGACTTTGTACCAATCTAAGTCTCTAATGAATAAGTTGTTCCTGCGGAAAAAGTTGTATAACCTGAGGATGAAGGATGGAGACTCGGTGACACAGCATCTAAACGCCTTCAATACTGTGGTAAGTCAGTTGTCATTTGTTGATATTAAAATCTCAGATGAAGATAAGTGCATCAGTTTGTTGTGTTCTCTACCAAACTTGTGGGACAGTCTGGTTATTGCAATAGGTAGCAATACAAGTACCTTGAATTTTGATGACATTGTCTCAGCCTTGTTGTCGGAGGAAATGAGACAGAGAAATATGGAGGGCCATAATGGCGATGCCTTATCTGTACAAGGAAGGTCCCAAAATAGAAACAAGAATAAGGTTTCGAGTGGGAGATCCAAATCTAGAGAGAGATCTAAATCTCCTAGAAATTTTTTAAAGGTATGCTGGAAATGTGAAAAGGAAGGGCACTACAAAAGGGAGTGCAGATCTAAAGCTCCTGAGAAAGGAAAGGGATCTAATGATTCTCCTTCTGTAGAGGCAAAAACCACCTCGGATGAATTTGGGGATGTGTATTTGGCTTATTCTTCAAATACACATGTAGATCATGAGTCATGGTTGATTAACTCAGGTGCATCCTTTCACTTCACTCCCCATATGGTGTGGTTCTGCGAGTATGAGAAATATGAAGGTGGCGATGTCTTCCTAGGCGATGATAGGAAGGCCAGAATCGTCATATGTGGAAAGTTCAAGCTGAAGCTACAAGGTGGAAGGATTAGAACACTTCCTGATGTTCTGCATATTCCTGCATTGGCCAGAAATCTTATTTTTGTAAGCAAGATGGATGATGTAGGTGTAAAAATAGTGTTCAAGAAAGATGCCTGCAAGATGGTTTGGGGAGCACTGGTATTAATGCAGGGAGTTCAGACTGGAACTCTGTACAAGCTACAAGGTAGCACTGTTATTGATGGGTGTAACAGTTCTATGGTTCCTGAAAGTGGAGCGAAAAGCCTAGCTGTCTCTAGAGAAAAGACCATGTTATGGCATCAAAGGCTCGGACATATTGGAGAGAAGGGCCTTCGGATACTGCATAGAAATGGTATGGTAGAAGGTATGTCTAATTGCTCTCTAGATTTCGATTTCTGTGAACATTGTGTATATGGGAAGCAGAATCGGGTGAGTTTTCCTTTTGGTGCTAAGAGGGTGAACAATATATTAGAACTTGTGCACAGTGATGTGTTTGGACTTGTGTCAGTTCCATCACTGGGAAATTATGTGTACTATGTTTCATTCATAGATGACTTCTCAAGGAATACATGGATATATTTCTTGAGAAAGAAATCTGAAGTCTTTGAGATATTTAAAGAATTTAAGGCTCTGGTGGAAAACCAGGCAGAGAAGAAGATAAAGGCGTTCAGGAAAGATAATGGTGGAGAGTTCTGCAAGAAGGAATTTGAAGAGTTCTATAAGAAGTGTGGTATAACATGGTAGAAGACTACTCCATACACAGCTCAGCAAAATGGAGTTGCAGAAAGAATGAACAGAACACTGATGGAAAAGGCAAGAAGCATGCTCAGTGGTACCGGGTTAGGACAGGAATTATGGGTAGAGGTAGTGGAGACTGCATGCTATCTGGTTAACAGATCACCTTCATCAGTGTTGGAGGATAAGACTCCATATGAGGTATGGACTGGTAAGAAACCCTCTCTTTCACATCTAAGGTTATTTGGATGTGATGCATATGTACATGTTCCAAAGTAGAAAAGGACCAAGTTGGATAATAAATCTGAAAGGTGCATCTTTATTGGGTATAAGGATGGTTTAAAAGGTTACAAGCTTTGGAACCCGAAAACAAGGAAGGTTGTGTACAGCCGAGATGTGGTGTTTAGAGAGGTGAAAGATGTTGTTAAACATGAATTCATACCAAAGGAACCTGAGAAGATAGAGTTTGAGCTAAAGGAGTATGAATCAGACTCTACAGTAGAAGAAGATTTAGAAGAGGAAGAGCCACAAACTCCAGCTATGAGAAGATCAGTTCGGTAAAAAAATGCAACCAGAAAGGTATAGTCCATTTTCTTTCTGTTTAGGTTTTGCCTTAACTATAACTAATGATGATCCCAGAACTGTTAGGGAGGCAATAGATTCAGAGGATGGAAAACTTTGGAAGGAGGCCATGGTTGATGAAATGGCATCCTTGCATAAAAATGAGGCATGGGATCTGGTGGAGTTTCCGGCTGGAAGGAAGCCCATCGGTAGCAAATGGGTGTTTAAGAAGAAGATAAATTTAGAAGGCAAGGTCGAGAAATACAAAGCTCGGTTGGTAGCAAAAGGTTATTCCCAGGTGCCAGGAATTGATTTTGGTGATATTTCTTTTCCTATTGCCAAAGTTACTTCTATTAGATTACTTTTATTTGTTGCTGCTGCATTTGATTTTGAGATAGAACAGATGGATGTGAAGACAGCATTTCTTCACGGGGATCTAGAAGAAGAGATCTACATGAAGCAACTTGAAGGATTTATGGTGAAGGGTAAGAAAGAACTGGTATGCAGGTTGAAGAAGTCTCTGTATGGGTTAAAATAGTCACCAAGGATGTGGTATTAGAAATTTGATACCTATATACGGGGACTTGGCTTCACCAGAAGCAAGGAGGATCACTGTGTTTATTTTAAATTAATTGTTGACTGTGTTATTTATTTGGTCTTGTATGTGGATGATATGTTGTTGATTGGAAATGACAAAGAAATTATCCAAGATTTGAAGACCCAACTGTTCTCCAAATTCGACATGAAGGATCTTGGTGCTGCAAACTATATTTTGGGCATGGAAATTAAGAGAGATCAAGCAAAGAGGAAGCTCTGATTAAACCAGAGGAAGTATAACGAGACTATATTTCAGAGGTTCAATATGCAGGATATTAAACCGATGAATGTTCCTATTCCTGTATAGGTAAAGCTGTCTGTTGAACAGTGTCCCAAGACACAAGAAGAAGAGGAGGATATGTCCCGTGTTCCATATGCAAGTGCAGTGCGTAGCCTGATGTATGAAATGGTCTGTACTAGACTAGACATTGCACATGTAGTGGGAGTATTGAGCAGGTTCATGTCAAACCCAGGGAAGGAGCATTGGATAGCAGTGAAGCGGGTTTTTAGATATTTACGTGGCACTAGTGATTATGGCTTGTGCTACCAGGGAAGACCAGGATTGGAAATAATGTTTGACATTCATGGTTTTTTTGATGTAGACTGGGCTGGAGATCTGGACCAAAGAAGATCTACAAGTGGGTATGTGTTTAGCCTATTTGGAGGCGCAGTCAGTTGGATGAGTAAAAGACAGTCTTTAGTGGCTCTTTCAACTACAGAGGCATAATACATGGCAACCACTCATGCAAGCAAGGAGGCAGTTTGGTTGAAGATATTGTGTTCAAGTATGGGGTTGGTACAACAAGGTATAAGGATAGACTGTGATAGCCAAATTGCAATTTTCTTGGCTAAGAACCCTCCTTATCATTCAAAGACAAAGCACATTGATGTTCAATATCACTTTGTTAGAGATATGGTTGAGGCTAAAAGGGTGTTGCTGGTAAAGGTGGACACTTTGAAGAATGTTGCAGATGCATTGACGAAGTCCGTGAGCACTCAGAAGTTCTCTTGGTGTAGAGAAACAATGGGTGTTGAAGAACTGGGCCAATGACTAAGCTCTCCTGTGGCCCCCTGCGGAAAGAAAACAACAAGTGGGAGAATGTTGGGTATGTGTAATATTCTTTCCACGACTAATCATGTGTGGGGCGGTAAGAGTGGGTGTGATATCCCCCCTTTACACTCGGCGCAATGGGGGGGTCACAAGGGGGGCGGTAGCACCCCCTATCAGGGTCTGGGGTAGCGCCCCAGTAAAAAAATTCCGTCCTTAATTTTCGGTGGACAGTCCACGCCCATGGTTTTGTGCATGGTTTTGCACATGGTTTTGGGGTACGATGGTTTTTGGCCCATGGTATTTTTGTAGATCCGTTCAAGGGAAATACGGTTATGTTCTAATCCAGGGTTAATGGATTAGGGTTTATATATGCTTCGGCATGTATATATATGTGTTGTAACACTAAAAGGAATAATAATGAAATATCAAGCTGGTCATCCCGATTTGGGATCCAGGGGAAAATCTCTGTGATTATCTATTTTATGTTTTATGTTCTCGCTATTTTTTATTTTCTATTATAAGACTCATGTGTAGATAATTTATGTTTAGGGTTAAAACCTACAGTCGCGTTAGTGTGGGTCCTACCACCCATCCTCTATGCATCCCGTTAGTCAGTTCTCATGATATTTCCTTCACAACGGTTATGAGCTTCTGGTATTCTGGTGAGCCATGTAATCCTCCACATACTATCCACCTATGTCCCTATCGACCCACAACCTTCGTGCCTACATGAAAATATTTCTGGGTCAATAGCCCTAGGGGATAGAAAATCCCTCCATCATCTAGTGCACCGTCAACTAAAGATTCCTTGGTTCCTATAATTCACCCGAACATTCATTCATCTGTGTTTACGAGGTTTTTGACCTCTTGGGTCTAACTATTTTCCATGTGACATCATGCTAACATCATCCACACCACCTCTCAACCTGCGAAAGGTCCACGTGTCGCCTATATGTTGCTCCATTGGGTACCCAACATTTCCAAACTTCTTGCCACATGTCCTTCAAGATTTCCTACTCACATCATATCCACTCTGATGGTATGTCGCCACATGTCCAGGTTAATAACTGTGAAGGATTCCTCGACGACTATATTCACACTTGGTTCTCACTTAGTAAATGGGAACCCTCAAATCCAGAACCATTTAAGAAATTACTCAGACAACACTCTAGGATTTCTCGACTCCATAGAAACAACCAACTCTCCAGTTAATAGGTTGTCATGTTGGGTACGTGTTATATTCTTTCCACGACTAATC
>JAXQQM020076368.1:0-12981 GCA_034641835.2 Pinus albicaulis
TTTGTGCTCAACCTAGTCTCCTAAATTGAGTTCATTTAATTGTCAACCAGGGTTGGTAAACTGCTGAAGTGAGGTGCACTATATGTGCCTAGGTGTTTGTTTCTTACTGCGTTGTGTCTAGTGTTTTATGATGTTTTTGGTATTTTTATGGTTTTATGTTCACAAGGGAAAGAACTAAATGCTGGTGGAAAGAAACTACTGGTTAAAAACAGAGTGAAGCCTAATTTGTTGATGACAAATGACAAATGAAAATACTGAGACAGAACCAAACCTAAACTATGACTTAGAAAAATACAAAGCTTGATAATGACTTCAAGAAAATAAATCACAACATGAACTTAACTTGTCCAATTCTTTCATTAAAGATATTTTGGAAGAGCTTGAGAAATGGGAAGCTAAGTGTAAAAATTCTCCTAACTAAACAATTAAACAATCAACTTGTAATGATACAACATCTCATCCATGATTAAAGGTTTGTTGAAACATATTTGGAAAAGAACATTTGTAACATCATAAGATCTCTACTCTAAAACTAGCTCCTAATTCTATTCTGCAACTTAGTTTAACACCACTAAACCTCACTCAAAAAGTTATAGATTTACTTTTAGAATAGTATTTTGAGGAAAGGCTTGTTTGTGAAATGGTAAAAAGGTTGCAAAAGTACTCCAGGCCTTATACTGATACTATATTCTGTCCAGATGATTATGAGTTAATATAGGTTTAGCACAAAAGAAGTTTTGTAAATAATGAAGACCGTGGTATTTAAGTTTAACAACCAATGCAATTTAAAATGCAATGGATGGAAACTAATCTTGGAATGTAAATAGAGTGAGCTAAGCTGGAACTAAACTAGGGTGCTACTAGTCTACAATGATCAGTGCTAAATTAAAAAACCATTATCAAACTTGAAACTAAATAACAGAGCATGAATTAAATGCAATTTGCCTCCGGAGTGCCCTAACTAAGTTATCATGCAATTAATGTATGGGATTCTACAGCCTATTTCGTTCATCATGAATGGTATTTTGGAAGAGCTTGTTAGAACAATCGTGGCTATACAATTCAATGCATTTGAATTCAAACATGAAAATTGAAAGCAAATACAATTAAAAACTAAGACATCACAGCTATTTCCTACTCATTGTTATGATGTTTTGGAAGAGCTTTTAAGAGTAAGGTTAGCTATGCTACTTAGTGTAAACAAGCAACTGAATCCTACAGTATCACAGTTATACCTTAGTCATCATAATGATATCTTGGAAGAGTTTACTAGAGTAAGTTTAACTATGATAATGAACGAAAGGAATTGCAAATAAAATCTATAACACTACAGCCATTTCTCATTCATTATAATGATCTTTTGGAAGAGTTTCTTAGAACAAGTATAGCTATAATGACTAATGAAATTAACTATGAACGCAAACTTCAAAAACTTGAAAACGAACTAAAATACTTATCTAAATTACGAAAGTAAAGCCGCTCAGGAGGCAGGGGCCCTCTACCACCAGAGTAGCACAAAATCTAACTCAAGATCAACTCAACGCGTTCAGAGAAATGTTGTCTTCTTCATTAAAGGAAAATAACTTAAAACAGAGTATTCTCGGTCTTCAGAAATATAGCAGTCAATCCACGAAATCTAATCAAAATCTAGAGCTTGTCTCTCGGTTTCCCGAGTACATTTATAACAAATCTTCATAACAGAACTTGAAACAATACGGGGATCATTGTATTTTCATATCAAAATCGTACTAGAACTCTAAAGATGGCAGCGTAAAGGGACAAAGGACATCTGGACTGTCCTTGTCCTATTAGGAGTCTGCCTCCTTGTATGAGCTCCCACATACAAAACCACGTCCAGAATTCAGTTCATTCTTCATGGTGAGCAACAAACGTTGAGGACATGATGTGGAATAAACCCATGTGTGGCTTTTCCTGAGAGGACACCTGGAACATGCTTGAACGTGAAGACAACTGCAGAATTGGCGGTTAGCTACGGAATGTCTGCATTCTGTAGCTAGTTTCAGTTCAAAATGCATTACAATGACAAAATCACAAAACTTAGCAAGTTAGCCATGATATTCATTCTTAAAGTAATTTTAACTAATTTCATTGATCATTTGAGCCTGGGATAACAATGGAAAAAAGAAAATGGAGTGAAGTATGATGGAAGAAAGAACAATATTGGGGCTCAACATACCCCCACTGCTGACTTCTTGCATGTCCTCATGCAACTTATTCCATAAACTCAGAGACTTCTGCAAGAACATCCAACCCTCTTCTTCTTCTTTTCCTGGAAGTTAAAGGCCTTCTGGGCTTCCTGATGACTAACTTGAACCTTAATTTGGTAAGTGCCCTGATTAAATTCTTGTTCCTCTTTTTCAACTTTTCATTAGCCTTTTCCACTTTGTCCATTTGTAGAGACAAGGTTGAGTTCATACTGGTTTTTAGTTTAACTTGTTCCTTCAGAATATCATTCTCAGTCCTGATATGTCTATTAAGTACTTCCAGCTCATACCTATCTCTTATTAACACATCTATTTCAGACAGTGGAGGACTAGGGGTTCTATCTCTACTCTCTGAAGCTTTCCTTTCCAATGTTTCAACATAGTTATAAATTTCTTGCTGTGCAGGGTCAATTTCAGGGGCTTCTTCATCAAAATATTCTTCAACATCTTCTTCAATAGATGTTTCCTCATCTTCTATGTTTATCACCCCGGTTTGTTTGATCTGTGTTTTCCTTAGTTTCCCCCTGAGTCTATGGTTCCTTCTCAGTTGGGATGGTCCTTCTCCTTTTTCCGTGGCAAATTTTCTGAGTACCCTCTCTTCCTTAAGTTGTCTCTTAATCTGAGTCAACTTCTCAGAGATTATTTCTTCACTACTATCTTGAATTGCTTTATCAGTTTCAATTTTAGAGGCTCTCCATTTTCTACTTCTCTTTGTAGGCTGATGTTCAGGTGAAGGCTCTTTTGGTTCCTCAAAGTGATTTCTCACCAAGAAATTATCCCAAGTATCTTTTGTTTTGGCTAAATGGTGTTCAATTAGAATCTTAACCAAGCCATGATGGTATAGAGTTGTTTCTAGGAATTGGAATCTCCTTTGAACACTTGAAGCCATCTTTTTTAAACTTTGAAGCAAGAAATAGGGCAAATTAAGCTCTTCTTCTAGGAAATGCATTATCAACCTAATATGGTAAACATAGAAACTACCATATCTACCTCCACAAGTGATAAATTTTTGTAGGATAAGCAAAATGTTTCTCCATTTATTCTTTAATGCAGAGCTTGGAATTCCCTTTTTAAACACAGTGACATCCATACCTGGTGATTTTAGGATCTACTTCCATGATTCATTATGAAATTCTCTGTTCTTAAACCATCTTTCTCCATGTCTAAGAAATCCTGTTGCTTCTGCAATAAAAACCTCTGTGACAGTGAATTTAATATCTCCAACTTCAACCTCGGCTCCTTTGAATGACCTTGCAAACGTTTTAGTAACTTCTTTGTGGAAGCCATTAAATTTCTCAAGGAATTGCAGCCATCCTGCTTGTTGCAACATTTCTCTGCTTTGAGGGTATCCTTCTAGGTATTTTGTGCCTATTGGTTCAGTTCTTACGATGAGGCCCATAATTTCTTCTTCAATCTTCAGATTAGTACTCTTTCTGCTCACGGAGACAATGACTTCAACCTTCAAATTAATACTCCTTTGCTTCACGGTGACAGTGCTTCAATCTTCAAACTGATATACCTCTGCTTCACGGTGACAATGGCTTCAAATTTCAAATTGATATACCTCTGCTTCTTGGTGACAGTGGCTTCAACTTTCAAACTAATATACCTCTGCTCACGGTGATAGAGATACCTCTGTTTTACAGAATGAAATGATGAAGGGTTGGCTACGGGATGGAGTAATAGGGAGTGGTTATGGAACGAGTTAATGAAGTGAGGTGAAGAAAACAAATCAATGAGTGAAAAGACTGCAGAGATATTTTACAACGGATTCAAAAATCATCATTAAATGATTTGGCTGGGTGACGTGAGAAAATCAATCACTTCAGCATTTTAACGGCTTAGATGATGATCGGGTATAGAATTTGAAATGAAGGATTTTTATCCAAAGTTTTGCGGAGGGTATATTTGGCATGATCAATAAAAATAATCAAAACAAATTTTCGAATGATTCATAACTAAAACTATACTAAAGTTTTTTTATGATATGCCATTATAATCAGAACTTTTTACCTTTGCTTTTCATCTGCTTTTTGTGGTCTTTGTATGCTTTGTTCTCCTCTGGAAATCATTACTTTGTGAGTCTTCATAATCCTTCTTGATTTTTCTTGTTCATGGATATACCGGATCATCTTGTTGCAATTCAAATGTCTGCTGATCAGTGCCTTCAGGATCTATAGTTGTGGAATGACTGTCTGGCTGTGGAAAGTCTCATTAGCTGCAGAATGTATGTTTAGCTGCAGAATGTACCTGTAGAGAATTTTAATCATGGAATGGAGTGGTTTGGAATATAAATGGAATATTATATGGAATGAGTGAAGATAGATGATGAAACATGGTATAATGGGATATGTATGAAGTGAATGATGGAGTGGGATGGATTATAATTTATGAAATGGAGTGGAAGAATATAGGAAATGGCCTGCAATCCATGACATGTGTTATTCATTTGCAGAAAAACATCAAACTTTTAAATTTTGATATGGAAATGAGGTGGATGAAGTATGGAATGAGATGAATGAAATATGGAATGAAGTGAAGTATAAATGAATGAATGAAATGGAGTATGGATGGATAAGTAAATGGAATGAAATGAAATGAGATGGATCATAAGTGCAATGGATCTGAACTTATGATTTTGTAACAACTGCTTGCAGAAACAAAATGGAAAAGTTAGAGTGTCAGAAAGACTCTGATTTTCACCCTATATTTTCTGTATAAATATGCCAATCAGTGATTGGTTTTCATGTTTATAATTTATTATTATTATTATTATTATTATTATTTTTCAAAAATGACTTCAGAAAATTCAATCAAGTTGATGAAGAAGAAAGATTCTTCTTCATTAACTTCACATCAATGTTTTCCTGGAACTTCTTGACAAATTCTTCTCTTGAGAGTGGTTTGTGATACAGCTTCAATCTATGACCATTCACAAGAAAAGTGACCTCTTCTTCATCTATTGTCCTGATTTTTACTGCTCCATTGTCAAAAATTTTAACAATTTCATATGGCCCCAGCCAATGTGTTTGAAATTACCTTGAAAATCCTTGAATTTTGAATCAAACAAGAGAGCCCAGTCACCTTCTTTGAACTTCTTCTCTTTGATGTACTTGTCATGCCATCTAGTCCTTCGCTGTTGGACTAGACTTGTTTTCTGAACTGCATCTTGTTTGATCTCATCCAATTCATTAATCTGCTCCAATCTATGCTTTTGTGCCTCCGTTAAATCAAGTCCTAGTTGAACTGCCATCTTGAAAGTTTGAATCTGGAACTCTATGGGAAACAAAACTTGCTTTCCATAAACAAGTTCATAAGGAGTATGGCCTGTTGTGTTTCTCCATGTAGTTCTATAGGCCCACAAGGCTTCAGGAAGCCTATCTATCCAATCTCTTCTATGTAAATGAACAGTATTTGTTAGGATTCCTTCAATGACCTTATTAGTAGATTCCACTTGACCATTTGCTTGTGGATGATAAGGAGTAGATTTTCTATGTCTGATTTTGTACTTCTCCATCATTTGCTCCACTAGCCTTGATGTAAATTGAGCTCCTTGATCTGTAACAATTTCCCTTGGGACACCAAAACGAGTAAAATATCCTCAAAAAGAAAAGTAACTACAGATGCTTCATTAGCAAAAAGTAATGGCTTGGCCTCTACCCATTTGGTAACATAATCAGTGCAAACTAATATATATCTCTTTTGTCTTGATGGAGGACTAATCGGTCCTACAAAATCCAAAGCCCATTTTTCAAAAGGTTCAATATGTACCCGAGGTTGTAATGGCATCTCACCTGAAGGAGAAGGTTTCCCTACCCTTTGGCAACTGTCACATATTTTGACATACTTTTTAGCATCTTTAAACAAGGATGGCCAATAATATCCTAAATGAAGGATCTTATAGGCTATCCTCTTATCAGCAAAGTGTCCGCCACAAGCTTCATCATGACATGCTTTAAGAATCTTAGGCATCTCATCTTCCCGAACACATCTCCTAATGATCAAATCTGGACCTATCTTGTACAACTCATTAGCAACCCATGAATATTTTGCACTGTCATAAATGATTTTTCTTTTATCTCTTGCATTCATCATTGAAGGAAATTTTCCTGAAACTAAATAATTAGCAATGTCAGCAAACCAAGGAGTTTGAGTAGAAATTGAAAAAAGATATTCATCAAGAAATTGATCTTCAACTGGAGTGTCATCTTTGATGTTTTGGAGTCTAGATAGGAAATCAGCTACTGTGTTTTGTTTTCCAGGCCTATCTAGAATGGTAATGTTGAATTCTTGTAAAAGTAATAACCATCTTATGACTCTACCATTAGTAATTGATTTTTTCATTAAGTATCTAATTGCAGAATGATCAGTGTGAACAAAAGTTTCATAGCCTGTTATATAGTGTCTGAATTTGTTTATGGCATGAACAACAACTAAAAACTCTTTTTCAGTTACAGTATAGTTTAACTCTGAAGGAGTCGAATTTTTACTGGTATAGTAGATGGCATAAGGAATCAGGTCTTTTTGTCCCAATACTACTCCTAGAGCTGTATCTGAGGCATCTGTTGAAATATGAAAAGGTAACTTCCAGTTAGGTCCCCTTAAAATAGGTGCTTCATAAATTTTTGTTTTCAGGGTCTCAAAGGCTAACTAGCAATCAGAATTCCATTTGAATTCACAGTCTTTGGTAAGTAATTTGAAGAGTGGAGATGCTATCTTGGTGAAGTTTTCTATAAATCTTCGATAATATCCTGTAAATCCTAGAAAACTCCTAACATCTTTTTGACAACTTGGAATAGATAAGTTAGAGACGACTTCAACTTTTGACTCATCAACTCTAATCCCATCCCCTGAAATGTGATGTCCTAAAACAATTCCTTCAGTAAACATCATAAAACACTTCTCATGACTAAGTGAAAGATTTTCTTCTTTACATCTTTTTAAGACTTTTTCCAAGTTTGCTAAGGCTTCTTCAAATGTGTTTCCATAAACTGTGAAATCATCCATATATACCTCTACACAATCATGTATTAGATCTAAAAAAATTCCTAATACTGCCCTTTGGAATGTTGCAGGTGCATTGCATAATCCAAATGGAAATACTCGGTAAGCATAGGTACCCCAAGGACAGGTAAATGTGGCTTTGTCTTGATCTTCAAGTGCTACTTGGATTTGATTGTAACCACTAAACCCATCTAGGAATGAGAAGTACTTTTTGCCAGCTAATGTATCTAACACTTGATCTATGAAAGGTAAGGGAAAATGGTCTTTAAGAGTAGCTTTGTTTAATTCCTGGTAGTCAACACATACCCTCCATTTACCATTTTTCTTTGGCACAATTACCAAAGGAGAAACCCACTGACTATCTGAAATGGGATAGATGAAGTTGACATTTAACAATTTTTGCAACTCTTCTTTAACAATCTCCCTAAGATTTGGATTCATCCGTCTTTGAGGTTGTCTGATTGGTTTACAATTTTCCTCTATATAGATGTGATGAGTGCAAGTCTTGGGGCTTATCCCTTTCATGTCAATGTACTCCCATGCATATGCAGAAGAATGTCTCTATAATACCTTGACTAACTCTTCTTGCTGAGATTTTTCTAGGTTCTTGTTTATGTTCAAAGTTTTGCCTGGAAATATCTCACTTGTAGAGCTGCCAAATTTATCCATAGAATGAAGAGACATCTGTCTTGATGACAAAAACTCAATGTTGGATCCCTCTTGAAATGGTTCATGTTTGTATTCTGAAGAGGATTCAAAGTTTTCTAGAGAATTCAGAATTTGATTATCTTCACTAATTTCTGAAATTGTGAAGAGGGGTTGTAAATATTCTTCATCCTCTATCCATTGAGTGTCATCTAAATCTGTAATTGTCCTAGCTAGAGGATACAAAGTGAATTTCTTAGTTGAACTACCATCAGAGATGTACATATCACCGGATCTACAACTAATAAAAGCATCAGCTGTAGCCAACCAAGGTCTTCCTAATATAACAGGATGTCCTCCTAGATTATTTTTAGGAGTTAGGATCATGAAATCCACAGGGTACTCCCAAGAATCTAGGGACACTGGAATGTATTCTATTACCCCATCTGGTTTGATCACAGATCTGTCTGCTAATTGTAATAATGTGGATGTAAAGAGAAGATTAGGAAGTTTCAGTTTATCCATGATTTGTCTACTCATGATATTGATTGCTGCTCCTAAATCAATGAGTGTGTTTTGGATTTCAATTCCATTGATGTGAATTTTAACAACTGAATTTCCTGGGTCAAGATACTTTGGAATAGCAATCTTACCCATCATAATGTCTGCTATTTTTCCTGCCAGTTGAATTTTCTTTGTTTCTCTTATTCTTTTTCTTGTTTTCTTCATGCTCAACTCCTTTATTGTTTTGGCTAAAATTGAAATTTCCTTGATGGCTTGTAATAATGGAATTTTAGTGCAAACATTTCTCAGCTCATCTAGGAAATCATAATTAGGCACCATAATTTGTTTTTCTACACCTCTATCAATTTGTAATCTTTCTGGAAAGGGAGGTGTAGAAGTAGATTTTGATGGCTGCTCTAATACAGGAGTTGAAATTATTGGTTCTTTTTGCTTTAATTTTTCAGTGTTTGGGTCTTGAAAAGATGTGTCTTCCTCAAGACTTTTATTCACCCGTAGAGAATATTCCTCAGAGTTATCTTGTTCTTGTATGATCACAGAAGGTTTCCTCTTTTCAAGTATTCTTCCAGACCTAAGTTGAACATCACTAAGGTCTAAAGGAGTAATTAAATAAGTTGGAAACCGTTGGCCTTCTATCATGTATGTGTTCTGAGGATTTTTATTGTTGGGGTTTGGTATGGGTTGAGCAGGAAACTGATTTGATTTTTGAGGAAATGGTAATGGAAGTGGTTGATTCTGATGTGGTAGGTTCTGATGATGTTGTTGAGGATTTTGAGGAGAAAAATGTGGGTATGGTGGATAGGATGGTGGATACTGATAGTACTGAGAGTATCTTCCATAGGGACTTTGTGCTCCTTGTGCCCAAGCTTGAGATTGATTTTGAAATTGAGGCCAAGGTTGCTGCTAAGAATTCCAAGGTGGAGGTTGGTTATACATTTGATCATGGAATCCTTGTGTTTGAGGTCCTTGCCAAGGCCTTCTAGAGACAAAATTGAGAGATTCTGTGGAATTTGTAGGAGTTTCCTCTTGAAAGACAACTTTGAGACCAGGAAGGGAAGGAAAATTCTTGGTCTCATGTTTTTCAGAACAAATGACACAGGTCTCTACAACTTTTACATCCAAAGGGCACTCTCTCAAGGCATGTTTCTTTCTACATTTGGGACAAAATATTGCTAAGGCATCAGATTCGGCTTTTTGCTTGTTTTGTAATTTAAGGGTGTCTATTTGTTCACTAAGACTCCCTAAGATGTTAGATTTGAAATCATCAAGAATATGTCCTATTTCTGACCTACTTACTGTCCCAGAAGCAGACTTACTTGCCCTTGCAAGAGCAGGATCTCTTGGACCTTTTCCAGTTTTAGATTTCCCTCTTGAAAGGTTGATACATAACTCAGATATTTCAGGTAATGTGAGCTGTGATATATCCCCTTTTCCCATCATGTTAAGGATATCCAACCATTCATCCCTAATTGTTTTCAAAAAAAGA
Organism: Pinus albicaulis; assembly: GCA_034641835.2. Taxonomy (NCBI): domain Eukaryota; kingdom Viridiplantae; phylum Streptophyta; class Pinopsida; order Pinales; family Pinaceae; genus Pinus; species Pinus albicaulis. Next base: position 9,883 of record JAXQQM020076368.1, read on the forward strand.
GCTTTTAAGGTGTCTTGATCTAGGTTTTCCATTTTTTCTCTTTTGATGTTGTAATGAAATCTCTCCAACAAATCTTCCAAGTTTTCATATTCTTTTTGTAACATCTTAAACACTTCTTCCTTATGATTGACCGGCATACAATAATCCAAATACCTCTCTAGAAATGCTTGTTTCATGTCTTCCCATGTCCTAATAGAACTGTTGATCAAACTCATAAACCACTTCAATGCTGCTCCTTTCAATGTTGAAGGAAATAGTTTAAGTTTTTGAGCATCTTATAAGTAGTCATAAGTTCTACACAGGATTTCAAATTCAAATAGGAAGGTTTCAGGATCTTTAGTTTTAAGTCCATAGAAGTTTGGAAGGACAGAGGGTGAAATGTTTTTCATGGTTGTATTGGTTTCTTCATCTATTATAGGAAACCCAAAAGAGCTTCCTATTTCTCTTCTACCTCTTCCTCCTTCTGCACCTCTACCTCCTTCTCATCTACCTCTACCTCTACCCCCTCCAAATAATGTGTGTTCTCCATTAAAGACTCCTCCTTCCCCTTCCTCTGCCATGATTAATTCTCCTGTGAAAGTGGAAAAGTTTGTGTCCCTAACAGGAGTCTTTGGATCTTCTTCTAAGGCAGGTTCAGTTGATGAAGTGGAAGGTTTCTCTAATGGAATATATGATCTTAGGTCTTCTAGAAGTCTAGGATCAGTAAAGGATGGAATGTGGGTCTGAGTTGAAGGTGTACTAGCTCTTGGTCTAGGTGAAACAAGTGGTGTTCTAGGAATCAAACTTCTGCTTCTGCTTCTTATGAATCTACCCCTTGAGTCTCTCTCTCTACGCATATCATTGTTTTGGGAGTTAAGAAACAAAGGTTACCTAGTTTTCACTTCCCCAGCAACGGAGCAAAAATGTTTGTGCTCAACCTATTCTCCTAAATTGAGTTCATTTAATTGTCAACCAGGGTTGGTAAACTGCTGAAGTGTGGTGCACTGTATGTGCCTAGGTGTTTGTTTCTTACTGCGTTGTGTCTAGTGTTTTATGATGTTTTTGGTCTTTTTATGGTTTTATGTTCACAAGGGAAAGAACTAAATGCTGGTGAAAAGAAACTACTGGTTAAAAACAGAGTGAAGCCTAATTTGTTGATGACAAATGACAAATGCAAATACTGAGACAGAACCAAACCTAAACTATGACTTAGCAAAATACAAAGCTTGATAATGACTTCAAGAAAATAAATCACAACATGAACTTAACTTGTCCAATTTTTTCATTAAAGATATTTTGGAAGAGCTTGAGAAATGGGCAGCTAAGTGTAAAAATTCTCCTAACTAAACAATTAAACAATCAACTTATAATGATACAACATCTCATCCATGATTAAAGGTTTGTTGAAACATATTTGGAAAAGAACATTTGTAACATCATAAGATCTCTACTCTAAAACTAGCTCCTAATTCTGTTTTGCAACTTAGTTTAACACCACTAAACCTCACTCAAAAGTTATAGATTTCCTTTTAGAATAGTCTTTTGAGGAAAGGCTTGTTTGTGAAATGGTAAAAAGGTTGCAAAAGTACTCCAGGCCTTCTACTGATACTATCTTCTGTCTAGATGATTATGAGTTAATATAGGTTTAGAACAAAAGAAGTTTTGTAAATAATGAAGACCGTGGTATTTAAGTTTAACAACTAATGCAATTTAAAATGCAATGGATGGCAACTAATCTTGGAATGTAAATACAGTGAGCTAAGCTGGAACTGAACTCGGATGCTACTAGTCTACAGTGATCAGTGCTAAATTAAAAAGCCATTATCAAACTTGAAACGAAATAACAGAGCATGAATTAAATGCAATTTGCCTCCGGAGTGCCCTAACTAAGTTATCATGCAATTAATCTATGGGATTCTACAGCCTATTTCATTCATCATGAATGGTATTTTGGAAGAGCTTGTTAGAACAATCCTGGCTGTACAATTCAATGCAATTGAATACAAACATGAAAACTGAAAGCAAATACAATTAAAAACTAAGACATCACAACTATTTCCTACTCATTGTTATGATGTTTTGGAAGAGCTTTTTAAGAGTAAGATCAGCTATGCTACTTAGTGTAAACAAGCAACTAAATCCTACAGTATCACAGTTATACCTTAGTCATCATAATGATATCTTGGAAGAGTTTACTAGAGTAAGTTTAACTGTGATAATGAACGAAAGGAATTGCAAATAAAATCTATAACACTATAGCCATTTCTCATTCATTATAATGATCTTTTGGAAGAGTTTCTTAGAACAAGTATAGCTATAATGACTAATGAAATTAACTATGAACGCAAACTTCAAAAACTTGAAAACGAACTAAGATACTTATCTAAATTGCGAAAGTAAAGCCGCTCAGGAGGCAGGGGCCCTCTACCACCAGAGTAGCACGAAATCTAACTCAAGATCAACTCAATGCGTTCAAAGAAATGTTGTCTTCTTCATTAAAGGAAAATAACTTAAAACAGAGTATTCTCGGTCTTCAGAAATATAGCAGTCAATCCACGAAATCTAATCAAAATCTAGAACTTGTCTCTCGGTTTCCCGAGTACATTTATAACAAATATTCATAACAGAACTTGAGATAATACGGGGATCATTGTCTTTTCATATCAAAATCGTACTAGAACTCTAAAGATGGCAGCGTAAAGTGACAAAGGACATCTGGACTGTCCTTGTCCTATTAGGAGTCTGCCTCCTTGTGTGAGTTCCCACGTACAAAACCATGTCCAGAATTCCGTTCATTCTTCATGGTGAGCAACAAACGTTGAGGACATGATGTGGAATATACCCATGTGTGGCTTTTCCTGAGAGGACACCTAGAACATGCTTGAACGTGAAGACAGCTGCAGAATTGGCAGTTAGCTACGGAATGTCTGCATTCTGTAGCTAGTTTCAGTTCAAAATTCATTACAATGACAAAATCACAAAACTTAGCAAGTTAGCCATGATATTCATTCTTAAAGTAATTTTAACTAATTTCATTGATCATTTGAGCCTGGGATAACAATGGACAAAAGAAAATGGAGTGAAGTATGATGGAAGAAAAGAATTACCCAAACTCAACAC